>CM051365.1:3854175-3879175 GCA_028015245.1 Cardamine occulta
ATACCCCAATTTTCCTGCCAAAAAATTGTTCTATAATTTTCTACTAATTAAATATATAATTTTTTATCAAAATAATTAATCATTATCTATATGAAGTGTATTTTTTTCAAATGATATGCCTCATAGTGGCTTTTTTGAAAATGACCAAAACTGAATGGTATTTGTAGAAAATGGTATGCTAATAATGAGAATGGAAAAGGAGTGGTACACTTTTAATGTTAGTCATCTACCAAACAACGTTTTTCACGTTTGGATTTTCCAGTACATAAAGAACCTCAAGATAAGTTAAAGTGAACCAGAAATAAACTTAAATATGAGAAATCTAAGCTTTGATCCCAAGGATCTGGAGGAGTTAACTTCCAATGCAAAACAAATACAAGAAAATGTATTGGAAGAGATACTCACACTTAATGCCAACACAGAGTATCTCCAACGTTTTCTCCATGGGAGCACTGATAAAGAGTTGTTCAAGAAGAACGTACCGGTGGTGACCTATGATGATGTCAAGCCATATATCGAGCGTGTCGCTAATGGAGAGACATCGAGTGTGATTTCCGGTGGACCCATTACTGGATTTATTACGAGGTATACTTTGAAAATTTTTAGAAAGCAAAGATATCTTGTGATTGAAACATCTTCTTGTTATATATACGTAAAACTAAAATTTGCATTGCTGGTGTGTGTAGCTCTGGAACTTCCGGAGGGAAACCAAAAATCTTCCCTGTGAACAACAACAAGTACTCTGAGGACATGACATTCATCTACGCTCTATGCTCACAGATTATAACCAAGTAATTCTTTAAAATTTCTCTTTTTTTTTTTTTTTTTTTGTATATTTGAAACTTCGAACACAAATATCAATCTCTTTAACTCCGGTTAATAGGCATATCGAAGGTGTCCAACAAGGAAAGGCGCTGCCGTTTTTTTTTCCTAGAGCTCAATCTACAAGCCCCTCTGGTTTGCCAGTTTCTTTCGCTTTTTCGAGCTGTTTACAAAGTGATTATTTCAAGAACTGGTCAGCAAATCGTTTTACCAGCCCTAACGAAGTGAGCATGTGTCCAGACTACAAACAAAGTATTTACTGTCATCTTCTTTGTGGTCGATCTTGTTCAGAGAGAGGTGGTTGTGACTGTGGCTACTCCCTTTGCTTCTACTTTGGTTGGAGCAATCACTTTTCTTGAAAATCTTTGGAAGGAATTGTGTAGTAATATCCGATCTGGCCATGTTAGCGACTGGATCACCGATCTTAGTTGCAGAGACTCTGTTACTAACATCCTTGGAGGACCTAATTCCGAATTAGCAGACCTACTTGAAGAAGAATGTCGCAAAAAATCTTGGAAAGGTTTAATCACACGTCTATGGCCCACAACAATATTTATTCAAACCATTGTTACAGGACAGATGAGTCAATACATCCCAATATTGGAGTTTTATTCCAACAAACTGCCTCTCTACTCCCCACGTTATGCGTCTTCTGAATCAATCTTTGGGGTGAATGTGAATCCTCTATGCAAACCACAAGATGTATCCTACACATTTTTGCCCAACGTGTCCTACTTCGAGTTCCTATCTGTTGACGACGGAAACAATGAAATAGTTGTTGATCTTGTGGATGTCAAGTTGGGGTGCTTCTATGAGCCCTTGGTCACAAATTATTCGGGTGAGATAGATATATATATATATGTGTGTGTGTGTATGGTATTATTATGTATATATATACAACAACTAAATCATTTGCATTAATATTGTTATTAGGCTTACACAGATATAGAATGGGAGATATTCTACAAGTGTCTGGATTCCACAACAGTGCACCTCAATTTAGACTCGTACGCAGGAAAAATGTGGTTCTAAGCATCAGCGTGGTTGCAACAACTGAAGAAGACATTTTAAAGGCATTGAATCATGCGACACTCGTTCTTAAATCTTCAGATCTAATATTGATGGATTTCACATGCTATGTTGATATCTCCACTCTTCCAGGTCACTACGTTTTTTATTGGGAACTCAAAGCCAAAACCACAAATGACATTGTTAAACTTGATAACAAAGTGTTGGTGGAGTGTTGTTGTGCAATGGAAGAATCATTTAATGCTCTTTATCGAAGTGTTAGGAAAAGAGATAAATCTATTGGAGCTCTAGAAATAAGGGTGGTGCAATAAGGAACATTCGATTCTCTCATGGAGTTTTTTATCTCCCAAGGTGCTCCTGCATCTCAATACAAGACACCTATTTGCATCAAATCTTCTGAAGCCTTAGCGGTTCTTGAAAAGAGTGTTCTTTCTCGTGGTTTTAGTGACAAGGTTCCTCTCTGATCACAGATATGGTCGATTTGCACCAAGATAACCCACAAAACAATAAGATCAGGTTAGGTGAGTTGGGTGAAGAATAATGAAGATACAAAGTGATTGGGAGAGTTGAGTTTATTCAGTGGAGAATTTTCAGATTTGTGGTTTTTTCTGTGTTTTAAGCTCGTGATTTGTGTGTTATCTTTTCTTTTTGTCGTATGGTTAAAGATTTATTGTCATCTCTTTTTTTTCCTTCTTGTTCTACATTTTATTGATTCCGTTTATTTTTCCTTTTTATTTGTCATTTTCTTTTATCAAATTTCTTTCTGACAACTTACTTTAAAAGTTTAGATCAAAACTAAATGTAATCAATAACTATACAAATAATATGTGTTTAAAAAAAATGCTTTCGGTGTCACAGTCCTGTCCGTTCACAGGATTTTTATTTTTCCCTTCTCGTTCTACATCTTGTACCATTTTCAAATATATACTATTAATTGGAAATCACACATCGTAAAATGAACATTAAGTTGTAAATAATTACATGAAATGCCATTAGTATAATTCTTTTCTAAGAGGAAAAAAAAAATCCTGTTTGGGCAATTTTGTGAAAGCCATTTTGTCAAAGGACGCGGATCTTGGGGCCGGATCTTGGGTTGATTTGTAAACAAGGTTGGGTCGTTAACATACCCGGATCTTGGCAACATCCCTTTCAAGATTTCCCTGCAAAGAAACAAAATAAATGATTAACAGTAGATTAGATTTCTATAAAAATCAGAAAAAAGAGTTGTAGGGCAATTTTGTCAAACTCATCAGATCAATAAACGCAGATCTTAGACCTTGGACGCGGACCTTATCAGGTCGTTTTGAATGCATCTCGATCTTGGCTCAATCTCTTCAAAGACTTTGGAAATGATTATTGCTAATGCATCTGTAAGCCTAAATTAACCTTAATCTTTTTGTAATGCTACGTTTATAAAACTGTTGTAATGATTTATGATGATATGTTTATAAATCGTGTTAATATTTTTAAATGATTTATAACTATTTTGGAGGGAACTCTATAATGATATATAATGATATGATTATACATCAGAGCAGTCTTCATCTTCCAAAAAAACCATGTGTTTCTTTGATCAAAGGTGGTATTGAAAAGAAAGAGATTGAATGTGAAAAGTATTCGATCAAAGCTGATACTGACGAGGAAGAGATTGAAGGTGAGAATAATAAACTGGTCGCTGCATGAAAGTGATTCTAGAAGGTAAAGAAATTTCGATTGTATGTGTTCTATTTATTCATGAGCTTTGGTAGTTTTTAATTTTCAGTGTTTTTTTAGGACCAGCAATAGTGCTTACTTTGGCAAGTTTTTTTAGTTCTGAATTTTTAATAATTTATGTTATCCTATCTTCTTTCTTTCTAAAGAAGAACAAAACATTAATAAAGTTTTGATTCATATATAACTCTACACTCTACACTAACCTGGAATCTAGAAATTGTCAATATCTTACATGGATATCTTCATTGAAGACGACTGGAGCTTAGACAAAAGGTCTAACTGAAAAAAGGAGTGTGTATGATATTATTCTATGACATCTTTTAGAAAAAAAGTGAATAAGTCTAACATTAATCATAGTTCTTAAGAGAGTTAATCCTATGGCTCACCTGTACCAACACGTTCTCTCCATAGTTTTGCATACATAACATAGCTGCAAAGTATCTGTACAACAACATACGACAAGATTTATAGAAAAAGGAAAAAAAGGTTATAACTTTGTCCGTTAAAGGACAAATTCTCCGATTCAACAGTCAAAGATAATGTTAGCTTACCCACTTACAATTCTAATGACCACATCTGCATTACTTTCACGGAAACAATTATTCAGTTTGTAAAAAAAAACAGAAACAATATATGTTCATCTTCAGGTGTAATTGCATAATCGATCAATCAAGTATCTGAATTGATATTTTCAATATTTTGTTTGTTCGAATTTTGAAATGAATTTATAGCTTATAAACTGATTCGAATTGCATAATTCTTCGTTTCCCATAAATGGTTATGATGCAAATATAATCAAGATAGATTGATCAAAGGGTTTTTCAATTCAACAAGTAATATAGAACTGATTCAAAATCGGATTTCCATTTAAAAATCTTTAAAACATCTCACCTCCAGTATCCATGATGCTCAGCTCGAATCAGATTGTTGCAGTACGGAATAATGAAATCTGATAGGATATAATAAGGCTTCAAATCGATTACAAAGGAGATTTCTCATGGTGTTTGAAGATAAAAAGCTTTGGATCGATTAGAAATCTGTAGTATCGGCTGAGGAAGATGAAGACCTAATATGGAATCTTCCCCAAATCGTTTTTAATTCCCCCAGACATTATTAAAAATTAAAAAAAAACGCATGACATACATGACCGATTTTGGTTGGGTTGGACCGGTTGTTTGGCTATTTAGTTGGGTTTCGAAATTTTAATAATAGGATGGCCCAGTTATTATTTAGATTAGATTCTATTTATAATTTGGCCCATATATAAATTAAGTATTATTCATTTTGAAAATAATTATTTTTTTAATATAAAATATTGTAAACCTTAATTTTAAAAAATATTTACATAATTTATAAATTTCTAAGATGCAAAAAACTGAACAATTATTGTTATTCAAATCCTCCTATTTTATCCAATCAAAATATGACAGCTAATATTACAGTTAAAAATAAATAAAAAGTTAAAAATCAAATTTAAACAAATAAAAAAAATTTAAGAAAATAAAATCAGAAATATTTAACGCGTTGTCTAATAAACTATGACATTCAAAAAAAATATCAATTTAAATTTAAATAGAAGAAATCATTGCAATATATTTTTTTAAATACCAAAATACATTATTAATTTTAATTAAAAGTGATATGTAAAAGCATAATTTTATCTATATTTTATAATATCAATAATTAAAATACAATAGTAGTTGTAGACTAAAATAAAATACAATAGTATATTTTACATTTTAATGTTAACAGTTTTATTTTTAATATTATCGTTTATAAGTTTTAAAAACAAAGCTACTAATATGTGAAAATCTTAATTCACTGGAATATGCTAAAAAAAAAAAGTGTTTGGTCAACAAAAAACTGTTTTTAATTCTGTTATGGAAATAAAAATTAATTAGATTTTTACAACCATAATTGCCAAATTGTGATAATGGATAATGGTAGGTTTCATGGATAAATACCAAAATTGTTAAGATCATAGTAAATTTTATATATTATTAAATAATTTCATCATCATAAATTTAATATATACAATTAAGATTAAGATTTTTTTCTGTTTTTGGATTGCATTAATATTGATAAGCTGATCAAATTAATCCAAATTCGATGTTAGAAGGTGAAAGAATTAGGTCAAAAGAGCTTTCTCCAATCATATTTTCCCTTTTCTGATTTTTTTCTAAATGCCGACATTGTTTTAAATTTATATTCTTGACCCTTTATTATACTTTTTCACCTCTTATATTTTGATTATTTTTTTTGTAAAAAAATACTAAAGTTCAATATTAGAATTCAAAAACAATGATCATTACATTTATTTTAAAATGATGATCATTGTAAATTGATACCATAAGCATATAAAGTCAAATATCGAGATGAAAAATAGCACATAAGGGACATGAAAGAATCATTCAAGAAATAAAAATATTATCCGACCTATTTAAGATAAAATATGGGACGAAAATTTTGTGTAATGGGACAAAGTCGAGAAATTAGAATAGGTAAATTCAATTTCCAAATTCTCATTGATTTGGATAAAGATTTATTCGGGACATATATTTTAGATAATTCGTTTATTTTGAAAAAGTTTAGAGAATTTTTGAAAATAATAAAAAAATATATAATTTCCATTACAAACGGAAAATACAAGTATCCAATATGATTTTTTTACCTAATCCCTTACTCAAAATAAATATTTTTAAATGAGTAATTAAATAAAAAGAAATATTTATGGTACGAAAAAATTTTAACGGATACGAAATTGGACAAATTTTCAATTCTGAAATAAACATATATTTTTTCATACATGATACATCTAATCACACATAATTATTTCTAAAATTGAATTAAATTTTTCATTTATAACATCTAAATTTTACAACAAACAGAATTAAAACTAAAATATAATAAATATTAAATAAATTTATCTTATAAATTCGTATGTACTTGCAAATCCGAATCTAATAGAAATTAAAAATTTATACGTGAATGCATTTTCCATGTGGAACCGAAATTCAAAACCAGAAACAAATCACGGGATTTGAAGGAGGGACAGGACGGGAATTATAGCCACTCTTAATTAGGACGGTTGATTTTATCCCTTAGCTTTGGCTTCGAGACAAATTTTTTCTTCCGCCTGTTCTAGAATCATTATCCAAATTTAAAAAAATTACGTAGACAAGTATATTATATCTAGTATATATATATATATATTTTTTTTTTGCTGAATTATATATTTTATTCATTTACAGCTGTTTTCTCTTATTCCAAGATACAGTACAATAATATATCGGAAGCTTTGGATGATGACAAAAACAAAGAAATGCTTTCGGTCTTTGTTATCAAATAAATTCACACGATTTCCCAAGCATGGACTTGTATAGTTATTACTTCTTCCATTCTACTCTTTCTATTCTTTATTAATCATATTTCTAAAATAAAATTATTTCAAAACATTATAATTTTTCTATTTCAATGCAAGTTTTATTAGTTATCGAAAAAAAATTGTAGATTTTAAAAAAAATAGTTGAATTTTATTAATTTAAAATTATTGAAAATTATTAATTATAAAAAATATACAATTATAATCAACTTTTTATTAAAATATATAAAAAATCTAGAAATAAAATTAATAAGAAACTTATAAAATGTTTTAATTTTTTATTATTTTGTTTTATTAGATGTTTTGTAAGTTTTTATACAAAACTTAAATTTTGATTGATTTAATGGAATTAAATTAAAACATTATTAAAGAAAAGTAGATTTATTAATATAAAACTCCATATAAACCGAGGAAGTACAAAGAAGTTTTTTCTCGCTAGAGAAGTTTTTAGTTATTTTATCTAGTGCTGCTCTACATAATAGAACCATTGACTTAAGGTGAATCAAGAGAACCAAACCAAATATGAGTCTAAGCTCCGAGCTCAAAGATCTAGAGGAGTTGACTTTGAATGCGAAACAAGTACAAGACGATATGTTGGAGGAGATACTCAGAGTCAATGCGAACACAGAGTATCTCCGTCAGTTTCTCCATGGAAGTTCTGATAAAGAGCTTTACAAAAAGAACGTACCAGTGGTGAGCTATGATGATGTGATGCCTTATATCGAGCGTATCGCAAATGGAAAGCCTTCAAATGTCATTACGGGAGAAACCATTACTAATTTCTTTCTAAGGTAAACGATGTCAAATTCTTGAAACCAAATTTATTCTATTAACGTAGTAGTTAGTTTTTATGGAGCTTGTGATTTTGTTTGTGTATAGCTCTGGAACTTCTGGAGGGAAACAAAAGATCTTTCCGGTGAACAACAAGTTCTTTGAGAATATGACATTCATATATGCTCTATGCTCCTCCATTATATCCAAGTAACTCTTCATTTATATAACATACATATTTTTCTCTTTTAAGTGTATTTGTGACTTCCATCACCAAAAATCTATTTTTTTCCGGTACATAGGTACATCGATGGTATTGGGGAAGGAAAAGTGATGGCGTTTCTCAATACTAGACCGTTTATTACAACGCCCTCTGGTTTGCCTGTTGCTCCTCTGTCTACGAGCTTTGCAATGAGCGATTATTTCAAGAACCGGCCATCAAAATGTTATATTAGCCCAGATGAAGTCATTTTATGTGTCGACAACAAACAGAATATGTACTGTCATCTTCTCTGTGGTCTCGTCCAACGAGAGAAGGTTGTGAGTATTGCTACTGCCTTTGCTTCTTTGTTAGTTCAAGCAATCCGATTTCTTGAAACTCACTGGAAAGAATTGTGTAATAATATTCGATCTGGCTATATTAGCGAGTGGATCACCGACCTTGGTTGCAGAGACTCTGTCTCCGTCATACTTGGAGGACCTAATCTTATATTGGCAGATCTGATTGAACATGAATGCAGCCAGAAATCATGGGAAGGTATGATCACACGGCTATGGCCTAACGCCAAATTCATTCAAACCATAGTCACAGGACAGATGAGTCAATACGTCCCAATACTGGAATTTTATTCCAACGAACTACCACTCGTCTCCCCGCGTTATGCTTCTTCTGAAACAATCTTTGGTGTTAATTTGAATCCTTTATGCAAACCACAAGATGTGTCATACACATTTTTGCCAAACATGTCTTACTTTGAGTTCTTACTTGTTGATGAAGCAAACAATGATGAAATTGTTGAACTTGTGAACGTCAAGTTAGGGTGCTTTTATGAGCCCTTGATCACAAATCATTTTGGTAAGTTACACACTCATACATGTGACTTTATATGTATGTACTCTCTCCTTCACCTATATTAATATACAATTTACATTGTGCTTAGGCTTATGCAGATATAGAATGGGAGATATTCTACAGGTGACTGGATTCTACAATAGTGCACCTCAATTCAGATTTGTACGCAGGAAAAATATGGTTCTAAGCATCAACGTAGAAGTAACGACTGAAGAAGACATTTTGCAGGCGTTGAATCATGTGGCACCCATTCTTGAATCTTCAGATTTAATGTTGATGGACTTCACATGCTATGCAGACGTCTCCACTGTTCCTGGTCACTATGTTTTTTACTGGGAGCTTCAAGCCAAAAACTTTAATGGCATTATTAAGCTTGATAACAAGGTAATGGTGGAATGTTGTTGTGTAATCGAGGAATCATTTAACGTTCTTTATAGAAAATATAGGAATAAATATGGTTTAATCGGAGCTCTAGAGATAAGGGTGGTGCAACATGGAACGTTCGATTCTCTCATGGCATTTTTCACCTCCAAAGGGGCTTCTACATCTCAATACAAGACACCTATGTGTATAAGCGCTCCCCAAGTTTTAGCAATTCTTGAAGACAAAGTTCTTGCTCGGTTCGTCAGCAACAAATCTCCTCCACTCTGATTAGATGTAGACTATTTGAAACAATTCGATCACATAGTTGAAGAGTTATGAAAGGGGAAGTTATTCGATGAGAATGATTTATGTTTAGTGGAAAATTTGGTGGTTTGGTTGTGTCACATGTTACTAGCATCTTTTTATATTTACATATGCAATAATTTCCATATCTTTTATGTAGGTTTATATATGCTTGTATATACTAACATCAAGAGATATAGAAAATATACATAGGCTAAATCTCAAAGTATTTCCTACTATATTTTGGAAAAAAAAATTCTTGTTTTCCCGATTTTCTTCTAAAGATTAAACATATACTATTTATTTCCTTGTTTTCCCAGTTATTAAGTGTCATGTTTAACCATAACTGATTTAATCGACAAAAGTCTTAAAAAATACCACACTGATTTCTGAAAATTTGGGTGTGTTTTTCTTACTTGAGATTTGCACTCTAGAGATTAACTATATGCATTGAACATTTTCCCACGATACTATATACATACTATTTCAAATTTTAAATGAACTGATTAATAATTAAATATTGGACACATATGAAAACACGAGAAAATAACAAGCCAACCACTATATGTATATAATAGTTTAAATTAAATGATTGATTAATTAAATAAGAACAGATTATTGACAGACCAACCACTTTGAACTTAAATTAGATGATTTTTATTTTTCAAATTAATTGATTATTGCCGTAAACAAAATTAATTATTAACTTTTTTTGTCAAACGATTATTTATTAACTAAGAAACACAGAAAAATGACAGACCAACCAAAACTTGTATAGAAGTGTTTGGCGCTAGTTTATGTTTTTAATGTTTAAGTAAAACATTAGTTTTGTCCATATGATTTCAGCTTACTAAATAGAAAGAGAAACTTATTTAGTGTATTAATTAAGAATATAGATAAAAAAATTTACATATTCTTTTTAATTTGTGTAAAAAATGTCGCAGTGACATTCTTTGAGAAAAAAGAGGAGTATAAAATATAGATCCACGAAAAATGATTGATAAGCAATAACTGAAGAACACATTAACTGTATAACTATTGAGCAATGATATGTGTTCACGAGAATAACCGTGTGGTCTAGTCCCTCAATATCTACGTCATTGTTCGCATGAAATAAAAAAATATGTATCTGAAACCACAAGTTTGCAAAATAAATAAATCTTGTCTTCATAAAATTAAGTTTGTCACCATTATTGTTATATATATTTATTTCGTAGATTTATTATTTTCAGAAAATGTTGCGCCAGAGTCCGTAAATATTGACATGTTTTTTTCGTAAATTACATTTCCTTAAACACATAAATAAGTTATATTATTTTGTAATTAAAATTTCCTTCTAAAGCTAAAATTTTTAATATGAGACCACTTGTTTATTTATTGAGTCTTAGTTTCTCCAAGATCCTCTTCTTCATCTACTGGTTGTTGAACCATCTAAAGGTTTCTTCTTTCTAGATTCTTTATTTCTCCTTCAGCTACTATTTCACGTCGTGGGGACACAGCCTCATATCTATTCTTGTTTATAGAAGAAATTGCTGACGAAGCTCCAGGTTCAGTTCCCTCTTAGGCACACAAGTTAGATCAGGGGTAGAAGTTTTTGTTGCCTCCTGTTTTTTTGATGAATTGAAAAATAACATTACAATTAACAATCTATTTCCAACATAAAGGAGAAACACATCCATCTTTTTTTTATAAACTGACGAATTTCAAGTGTTTCAAACTTTTAATGCTAGTTTCAGGAAGAAAGAAGCATGCTTTTACTGCTACTTCCCTTGAGTCTTGATGGTCCTGCAGAAGACACAAGTTTGTAGAACTGTAAGAGCAAATGGAACTGGACGACTCGCATAAGGACATGTTTGATCAGCAACAACTTATCCCTGCTTCAAAGCATTGAATGCCCTTTCACATATTGAATCCACTACATCATTGTGCTTATCCAACGAGATGCTTGACGATTTTACTTCATTGTCAGATATTTTTACTGTACTTGGGGAACATGAGGACAATAATCGGAAAGACTAAAACAAAAGAGATTGGTTGCTGATATGCGACGATAAGGTCCGCGTCCAAGCTCCAAGATCCGGCCAAAGATCTGTGTCCAAGGTTGTGATGAGTTTGACAAAATTGCCCATCAAAGGGTTTTTTTTCTTCTTCTTAGATTCATTTTAATCCAATGACATTGTTTTTAAATTGTGCTTTCCTTTTAATAGTATAGATGAAAAATGTATTATGATTTTCCAAACATGTTTACTATTACAATTATTAAAATTTTTGGTGGATGCCAACAAAAATGTTCAACCAAATCTTACCTTCTACCGATGCTTCACTCTGGCCTATCTTATTATCACCATTATTTAATCTATTTATAATATGTAAAAAATAATTTTTAGCTACACGAATTATATATCACGGCATAGTGACATACACGAAGTATCATAAGTCATGTGCGCAACTACACCAAGTATTGTGACATACACGAAGTATAATAAATTATATGCATAAAACTATAATCATTTTTACTATTTTAATTTAAAATCATCAAAATTTACATATATATATATATATTAAAACTATAATCATTTTTACTATTAAAACTTTTACATATATATATATATATAATATTTTGTATATTATATAATGAATCAAATAATTGATCAAAATATCAACAAAAAAATCATTTAAAAAATTGTTTATTATTTGAGAAATCACACAATAAATATGTTCTAAAATCAAACCCATTAACAAAAATATATGTTATAAATCTTTATAAAAATCAATTTGAAATGTTTTATATTAACGTTTCTTTTATATTTTTTAAATTAAAATATATTTTACTTTTTATCTAGTTTATGAGCAGACACGGATTTTATATTTTAGAATTTAAGAATACAAAATTTGGTCCGTTGGATCCAAGAAAAGTTACTCGGATATGTCCAAATTATATAAAAATTATAATAGTAATATAAATATTATTTTACTATTGATGTTCTGCCTTATAAGCGTTTTCCATGGAGACCTAAGAGAAATTCATATTACTATTTAATTTTTACTTATTTTGGAAGGGTCCGGTTAAAAACAAAAATTATTGTGGTGTTGCGCATATAATTTATGATTTTTCGTGTATGCATAATATTTGGTGTAGTTGAGCACATAACACATGATATTTTGTGCATGTCATTATTTGAAGTCAATAGTTCGTGTAGTTATCAGAACATTAAATTAGTTCGCATGAATAGCTATGTTGTGGTCTATAAAAAGGGCCCTATTTCCTTCCCCCATCCCCAAATTAATTGACCTCATCAAGACTGGGATTAACCTAAACTTGATCTGAAATTTACCCCTTACAAGTTTAAAGAAATAAGAAATACTCTATAATATAGTAGCATGTTCCTATCTTTGAAGACAAAAGTAAATTAATAGATTTGTCAGTTTCATTTGTTATTAAATCGATACACACGGTTTTCAACGTTCTGACTTGTATTAATAAATAAATAAAAACTGTTTCAGTACTTGTGATATTTTTCTATACAAATTAGTTTTTTTTAATGTTATATACTGCTATATTAATAACCCCTTAGTAGAGATCAAAGCCAAATATATGAAAGTGAATTAAAAATAAATTGAAATATGAGTCTAAGTTTCAATCTGATGGATCTGGAGGAGCTAACATCGAATGCAAAGCAGATACAAGACCATGTATTGGAGAAGATCCTCACACTTAACGCCAACACCGAATATCTCCAACGCTTCCTCCATGGGAGCTCTGATAAAGAGATTCTCAAAAAGAACGTACCGGTGGTTACCTATGATGATGTTAAGTCTTATATTGAACGTGTTGCGAACGGAGAGCCCTCAGATGTAATTTCGGGTGGACCCATTACTAAATTCCTTCGAATGTATATTAATTAATGGATCAACTAGTTTGTATTTCAAGGTGTTGGTTGTTTGGTATGACTCTAGCTAGTACATATATATAGTGGTCAATTTGTTTATGAATTTGTTGTGTAGCACCGGAACTTCAGGAGGGAAACAAAAGATATTTCCGGTGAACGATAAGTACATTGAGAAGCTGGGACACGTTATTGCTCTACAATCACTCGCTATGTCCAAGTAATTCCTTGTCTAAGTGTATTTTACCATTACGGTTAGGTTAATGGGATCTAGTTAACTTGAATTTGTAGGTAGGATGGGGAATTTGATTTGGCCAAAGTTTAGTATATATGATTTTGTCAAGAAAAACATTTAGTGATTAGGTACAACTAACCTTACATTCTTATTTTGGTTTATAATAGACATAGATTTGTAATAGGGAACCTAAAGAAATTTACAATATAATTTCAATTTATTTAAAAGAGTGAGATTTAAGAAACTATGTAAATTATTGATTTTAAACTTTTTACATTAAAATAAGATATTAAATATGATCCAACCAATGTTAAAATACACTATATAGGATAAATGATCATAAGTAAAATAACATTAAATTTTCGCATTGAAATGTGAAAAAAATCAAAATAAAGTGAAACCACAATAATTTGTTTTTTCGTTAAATGCCATAATAAATTTCTAAAAACACCTTATATTACTAGAAAATATAAGGTTTACTATATGAAATACGTTACACTAAAAATAAACAGAATAATCAATCATCAATGTATAGGTTTAACTCAGTTAAGAAACACATAGTTAAAATCATTATATGCAAGTAAAATCCAACTATCTACTAATATATCCATAATTTTATTATTTCAAAATAAACTCTCAAAACTAATTATATTAGGTAACTAATACTACATGGACTAACTTTTTTGTTTTTTTATCTTTTAACTTCCACCACTAAGATCGACTTCGTTCTGGATTAATAGGCATTTTGACAGCGGTGGCGAGCAAGGAAAGGCGCTGGAGTTTCACTGCACTAAACCGCCATCTACTACACCCTCCGGTTTACCAGTTTTTGCCGTATTTTCAAGCTTCTTCATGAGCGATTACTTCAAAAACCAACCATCAAAATGTAATTCTCAGTACACAAGCCCTGACCAAATTATATTGGGCCCAGACCACAACCAGTGTTTGTACTGTCATCTTCTCTGTGGGCTTCTCAAGAGGGACGAGGTTGTGAGAGTTGGTGCAACGTTTGCTTTTGTCTTGGTCCGAGCAATCGATTTTCCTGAAAAACACTGGAAGGAACTAAGTAGCAATATCCGAGCAGGTCATGTTAGCGAGTGGATCACTGACCTTAACTGCAGAAACGCTGTCTCGGCCATTCTTGAAGGACCTAATCCCAAATTGGCTGATGTGATTGAACAAGAATGCAGCCACAAGTCATGGGAAGGTATCATCACACGAATTTGGCCTAAAACCAAATGTATTGAATGCATTGTCACAGGACAAATGGCTCAATACATTCCAATATTGGAGTTTTATTCCAACAAGCTTCCTTTAGTTTCCACAACCTATGGGTCTTCTGAAAGTACATTTGGGTTGAATGTGGACCCTCTATGTAAACCACAAGATGTGCCCTACACATTTGTACCCACCATCTCCTACTTCGAGTTTCTACCTGTTGATCATGATGGAGACATGGCCAATAGCATTGTTGATCTTGTGGATGTGAAGTTAGGGTGCTACTATGAACCAGTGGTCACTAACTATTTTGGTTTACACAGGTATCTGATTGGAGATATTCTACAGGTGACTGGATTTTACAACAGTACACCTCAATTTAGATTCGTACGTAGAAAAAATGTGATTTTAAGTGTCAGGTCGGAGACAACAACTGAAGAAGACCTCTTAAATGCGTCGGCTCATACGACCCATGATCTTGAATCTTCAGAGTTAATGTTGATGAGCTTCACATGTTATGCAGATATTTCCACTTTTCCAGGTCACTACGTTTTTTATTGGGAACTCAGAGCTAAAGACGTTGACAATGTTGTTGAACTTGATAAGAAAGTATTGGTGGAATGTTGCTCTGTAGTAGAGGAATCATTTAAATGAAGTATATAGAAAAAATAGGAGTAAAGATGGATTAATTGGAGCTCTGGAGATAAGAGTGGTGCAAAAAGGAACATTTGATTCTCTCATGGAATATTTCATTTCAAAAGGTGGTTCGATTGCTCAATACAAGACACCCATATGTATCAACTCTTCTGAAGCCTTAGCAGTTCTTGACAGTAAGGTTCTCGCTCGATTCTTCAGCGAAAAATCTCCTCCTCTTGATTCATAGTTCTTTGTATTCTATATGCTTTGAATAATAATATTAAAAAAATTCATGTAAAACAATCTGAAGCAAAGCACTTAAGCTCTATGTATGCCTATTTGACAACCTTGTTTTCTTTCTTATAAAATCTTGTAAATCGTTGTATTTTATGACCAATCGTTGTATTATTGCATGGTCATTTACTTAATTGTCCCAAATAGTTTGTCCATCTACCTAATCGAGCCTGTAATCAATCTATACAAATAAAATCAAACAGTTTTGTCCAGTAGTTGAGAACTTTTTATACAAGTTTATTTGGTGCTATATTTTTCGTTTCCATATACTGCTACTAAAAATCCCTAAGTTGGCCGAGAAGAAAAATAATAATAATAAAAAAAAAACATAAGAAAAGAACAAAAAATAAGAACCACTTACTAAAGATCAGATCAAGACCACATACACTAAAGTGAACTAGAGATCAAAACCAAATGATGAAAACAAACAAAATTTCAAAACCAAATATGAGTTTAAGCTTTGAGGTGAAGGATCTGGAGTTAACATTGAATGCGAAGCAGATACAATTATTGCTCTTTTCCTCATTGGTCCTTTCGCTTACTTCTTCGAGAAGTAAGTTCACAATCTTCCCTTCCTTAGTTGCCGAGACTATGTTTCCACGACCATTTGGTATTGGAGTTTGATTTCTCTCGTCCTGCAAACAATTTCTCAGTATAAACAAAGGGTCTGGTTTGTATCATCTGGGCTTCTTGGTTACCTCAGAGAATGTTGTCCTTTGAATCTCTTATTGAGTGTTTATATACTTTTGATCTAATATATGGTTTCTTGTAACACCAGATAGTTCTGTCTTTTCGATTTCATATGGGTTTCTTGGGTAAGAAGAAAGCTTTTATCTTTTTGATCCAATGTAGGTTTTTTGGATAAACACTATAAATTTTTGTCCTTTTGATCTCTCATATCTATGGGTTTTCTTGGTTAACTATAGAAATTTTTATCCTTTTAAATTTTATGTCGGTCTCTTGGTTAAATACATAAAGTTTTGTTCTTTTCTCTTATGGGTTTATTTGGGTAACACAAAATTTTATCTCATGATTAGGGTTTCTTGAGTAAGATCTCAAACGAATCTTTGGTTTTTGTTTGTGTTTTTTTTTTCAGGAAGGAAAGACCTCCTCTCACAATCTCGTTACTGGTTCAGTTCTTTCTCTTAGCACTCAGAGGGTAAGAAAACTTTTTTTTATCACTAATCAATTTTCTTCGATCTAAATAAAATATTTAACTAATATAAAATTTGATTGAACATCAGAATCACAGCTAATCAAGGATTCTACCTCTTGGGACTCACATATACATCTCCAACTTTTGCTTCAGCAATGCAGACCTCGGTTCCTGCAATTACTTTCATCATGGCTTGTGCCCTAAGGTACCTTAATCTATTTAATTTCAAGGGAAAGAACAATGTTCATATCCGTCTTAACGTTGATCTTCATCGATCTTCAAGGATCGAACACATCAACTTTGTTCGAAAACACGGTGTGGCCAAGGTGTTAGGGACCATAGTAAGTATAGGTGGAGCCACAACCATCACATTGTACAGAGGATTCCCACTCTTTCAGAGAAGCCCTACCGCGCAAGAAACACACTCTCATGATGAAATAGAATCCATTAACAACTCTCAGAACTGACACTCGGATGCTTATACCTTATGGGACACTGCTTGTCATGGGCTGGTTGGATGGTTCTTCAAGCTTCTGTCCTGAAGAAGTACCCAGAAAAACTCACCTTGACATCATTCACATGTTTCTTTAGTTTGATTCAGTTTCTAGTCATTTCTCTGTTTGTGGAAACTGATCCCAACAACTGGATCATTGTCTCTTGGGAAGAGCTTTTTATTATCCTTTACGCAGTAAGCTCTTTAGTATAATCAGTGCAGACTAAAAGATCTCTGAGTCCAACAAAATGAGCTAACAAATAGAGATGTTTTACAGGGAATAGTTGCGTCAGGTCTGGTGGTTTATCTTCAGACATGGTGTATTCACAAAGGCGGTCCTGTCTTTGTCGCTGTCTTTCAGCCACTCCAGACACTTTTGGTCGCTGCCATGGCATTTCTTCTCCTTGGTTATAAACTCTACTCTGGAAGGTAAGTTCACAAGGGAAAAATCTTAGACCCTAATTGAAACCCTAATCTTAGGTCCTAATGTTTTACTTGTCTGTAGCATTGTTGGTGCAATGTTCATAATGCTGGGGTTGTACTTAGTTCTTTGGGGTAAAGCCGAGGAGAGAAGACAGGTGAATGAAGAGTCAAGTCAAGAAGAAGATCATGAGTCACTGACCAGACACCTTCTTGAGGTTGAAACTAAAGAAGCTCAACACAACAAGGATTCAGAATCACCATAGTAAAACAGCATATACAACACAACACAATCTTCTTCTCTGTACATACAAAGACATGATAATGGACAGCATATAACTACTTGGCCACAGTCTCCATAGGTCCTATAAAGGACCTTTTGGTAGTTTTTACTTTTTGTTTTGCTTCCTAAGATAATTGCTAAGAACAAACAATTTTATTGTGACAATCTTAGTACCTTTACAAATAGTGAAATATTGTACATATTTTGAGTCTATTGCTGTAGATTGAATCTATAAAATAGACATGAAACTAAGAGCATTTCCATTGGGAGGACCCAAGTGAGTCTCTCCAATTTTTAAAATTAATGTTTTAAATTAAAAAATTAATATGACTAGTACTGTCAAATGGACAAATGTCCATGGGCTTGGCCAAGTCCAGTGATAAAATTGTCCATTTGGACATGTCCAAGAATAAAGCATGTCCATTTGGACATGTCCAGCTGTGTCCGCTATCAATTATGGGCCTAACCAATTGGACAAGCGGAAAGCCCATGGACAAACAATATTAGGGTTTCTGATTTGGGGAAAAATTGAAAAAAAAAAATTTCATCGTGAGATAGAGATAGTGGAGAAAGCTGTCTTCTTCAAGCTCATCGTGAGATAGAGAGCAACCCTCAGGCTGTTCCTCTTCCATTTTTTAGCCATTCCCTAACTCAGATCTCTCTTCCTTTCAGATCTCTTCCGAGGTAATGCTTCTAATTTCTCTTACTTCTCTCTCTCTCTCTCTCTCTCTCTCTCCATGTGCTCTGTATGTCCTTCAATTTTCAGTTGTGTTGGTTTTTAATTCGATTTTATAGATCAGATTCTCATGATTTGTTTTTCTGAGCTTTTGTCTAACCATACATATCCATGTTATTCCATTCTTGACTGAAAGATTGGCCAATTTTGGTTTCTAGAGGAAGAGAGATCAAACGTAAAGGTTGCAGTAAACATTATCAATGGTCTCTTGTCTTAGTTTCTATCATGGCATATTCACCGCATCACTAGCTTTTTACTTGATTTCATAAATTATACTTCGATTACCTTTAACTTTTCGAGACAATGGGTTATATACTAATCATATTCAAGTTTACATTCTTTAATGATGTGGTTCTGGGTGTGTCATAATTCCTTTGTTGTTAAGGAAAGTGGTTCTTTGTTAAATGCAGGAACATATCGGACCGTTGGTACTATTCCATTACTACAGACTAGAGGAACAAGCTACTCATATAAAGCATTAAACTTTGGCTAAAAACAAAGGTACAACAGAGCAAACACTTTGTTATATAACTCCTTATAGTTCACTTTTGCTTACGATACTATGTAGTAGTAGTCTAGGATTGAATTTACTAAAGGTATCATGTTTGGTAGACCATAAGTTATGTGTTTGAAATAATCTATAGTCTCTACTGTAGAAATCACCTAATTTAGGATTGAATTTACTAAAGGTAATTTGATTTTGACTTTTTTTTCACCTCGTTAGTGTTGATAGGGTCTTTAAACTTTCTAATTTGAATTATTCAAAATTTGGGGATTCTCGTGAATACACTCACATGTATAACATGGAAATGCATAAATTTATGATTTTTATATAATTACCTAATTGGTCATTTAACAAAGCTGGAATCAATTGTGGTATGCAAATATTATTTAGTCTAATTAGTCAATTTGTGTTGTTGAATCAAAAGGGCCCTTCTTTGTTTTCTGATTACCGAAACTTTGTTTTTTTTTCTCTGCCGTCTTGTGAATTAAATTCTGGATTGAAGTGTAAGGATTCTGATTTCTCTTTAAATTTGGAACTTTTACCTTAGGAAAAATATGATTTGATGAAGTGATCCGGGGATTTTGGTATTGAGAGATGAATAAGGCTATGAAAATATCTCTGTTATGGTTCTATTTCTATCTTCTTACAGAGGCTATGGAGCTTAGATATTTAAATCACAAGAATGTGCAGTGAATTTTTTTTGCTTCAATTTATTGCTTTAAGTTTTGTAATCTCTTCAATAATATTCATCGTGTTTGATTTTTCAGAAAATATAGATGAAGGCATTATAAACTTGAATGATGAAAACAATTTAAGCATTGAAAGAATGGATCATGTGATGGATGATCTAGAAGGCGATCCTCTTGAGAGTGCAGAGAAAAAAAAAGGTACACAAAGACGTCACTCTAGGTGTTGGAAACACTTTACAGTACTTAGAGAGAATATAGGGGATGGTAAAAGTGATGTTAGGTGTAAGCATTGTAAAAGACATTACTTCGTGAATCTACATAGAAGTGGAACAAATACTTTGCTTCGTCATTCTGTAGCTTGTTCAAAAACCCCTGGAACTAGTGCAAGAAAGCTGGATATGAAGGTGTTTCGTGAACTGATTGCTATGGCTATAATTGTTCATGATTTACCATATTCCTTTGTTGAGTATAGAAGGATTAGAATTGCTTTTAGTTATGCTAATCGTAATATTCAGTTTTGGAGTAGAAATACGGCAGCAGCAGATTGCTTAAACATTTTTGAGAAGGAGAAATTGAAACTTAAGAAAATCTTGGCTGATATTCCTAGTAGAGTTTGCTTAACAACTGATCTTTGGAGAGCTATTACTATTGAAGGATATATATGTCTAACAGCTCACTACATCGATAGTGATTGGACCTTGGAAGAAGATGTTCCTGCAGGATACGGTGTAAGTGTTTCTTACTTGATCCAAATGCATAGTAGAATATAAGAGATTTTTATGGATGATTAATGTATATATATATATGTCTATTTTTCAGGGATTTTATGCATTTTTTTCTCAAAAGGCTGGTAGTACTGGACAATCTCCATTAGATGTGTATTTAAGTGAGCCATCCCTTGACATGATTGCTTTTAGGAGTTTAGATATATTGGCTTATTGGAAAGATAATTCTAGTCGGTTTAAGGAGTTGTCGACTATGGCATGTGATATCCTCAGTATTCCGATAACAACATTGTTTCGAGTCATCATTTAGCATAGGTAGTCGAGTGCTTAACAAGTACAGAACTTGTCTCCTACCTACAAATGTTCAAGCACTGGTTTGTACAAGAAACTGGTTACGTGGTTTTCCAGAAATTGGTAACCAATATTCTTGAGTCACTTTAATTTGAAAAGGTTTCGATGCATGTCTTTAGAATGATCTACATTTTTCAGGTGATGATGAGAAGGGGAAAGAAAAGGAGAAAGAAGAGGAGAATGAAGGGGAGAATGAAGAATCTCAAGGACAGGTTTAGTGTAAGTGATTACTTTTATCAAATTTTAAATCAAGTTTTGATACATGTTTTGAATCAGTTTTTGAATTTTGATGCATCTTCTGTCTTGAAAATGCAGATAGTTTCTAAAAGATTTTTTGTTTATTTATTGTTGCAGGAAGTTAGTAACTTATGCGAAAGATCAAGTGTATTGAGAAACAGAGCTTATGTATCAATTTGGTTTTATTGTTTAGATTCTTGAATTTATATTTTTTTTATCTTGTTTATGTGATTCTTTCTCTTGCGGATTAATCTATGGATCAAAGTTCTATCATTACAATTTATGGATCAAAGTTCTGATTTTATTTTATTTTGTTATGCATTTTAAATATTTAAGTCTAGATAATTAAGTGGACGTCCATGGAAAACCCATTTGGACTTGGTCCTTTTTGGACATGGACGTTCTTTGTCCATTGTCCAGGCGGACGGACAAATAAATGTCCAGACAAAAAAAATGTCCATCCGGACATGCCCATTTGGACATGGACAGCCCATTTAACACTACTAAATATGACCAATAGAAAAAAGATACTATTGAGAGATTTTGTCAATAGTGCAAGAGACCTATGGAAAATGCTCTAAGAAAAAACTTTCAGATGAAATTATATACTAAACCAAATTTAAAGAGCCCGATACTTCTCGGCCCAAAAAAAAGAGCCCAATATTACTCGGCCCAATACTGCTCGGCCTGACAAAAAGGAGCCCAGTGAATAACAGCGTCTTTTTCGTCTCCGTTGTGGCGTGGCCGTCATTTGAAAGGGTTGTGGCACCTACGCAGCCTCAGAAAAACCTCACCTTTTCATCAAACTCAAACACCATTTGTCTCTGTTTTTCTTACTTCACATAAGAAACAGAGACAAAGACAGTGAAAGAGTTCTTCTTTGTTCTGAAAAGCCGACTCTTTTAGCATCTTTCAGATGTTCTAATCTCGAAAAAATGCCTTATTACTCAGCAATTTTCCGAGGACATATCAGACCTAACGCCGTCGTCGATGCTGCATCCATGTTTATTCAACATAATTCCTTCCAGCTTCATCGGAGCCCTAAGTTGTTGTTAAGACCTTCCTCTGCAATTAGGTCTCTTCATTCCCGGAGGTCAGGTGGATTGGTTACGCACTCTCAGAGGTCAAGAGTCTTGTCTGTAAAAGCAGGTCGTGGAAATGCTTCTTCTTCCACTCTTGGATTGGAGTGGAGAGCCTCTAATTTACCATACTTCCAGAAGCAAAGCTCTGGCTATGGACGCATTGCTTACAACGACTACGAATCAAGTGATGAGTCGGACCGAGATATTGGGACTTCTCAGTCTCAGCAAATGGTAAGTTGAATAGAATCTCTTAAAGGGTTATAGTGATCTCCAACAGTTGTCAAGTTTGATGAATTTGAAAGTTTTTGTTTTTTGTTTTTGCTTATTTCTGTTATATTTGTTAACTGTTTTAGGCGGGTTCGACTCTTGATAACATTGATCAATGGAGATTCAAACTTACTATGCTTCTACGGAACAAAGAAGACCAAGAAGTTGTTTCAAGGGAGAGAAAAGATAGGCGTGATTTTGAACATATCTCAGCTATGGCTACCAGAATGGGATTACACAGGTAGATTTTTGTTATGTTACCTGGTGAATATATTTTCTTGATTTTTTCTCTCTTTGCAAGATTTTAGAGATGTGTTCTGTTGTTTGTAGCCGTCAGTATTCCAAGATTGTTGTCATTAGCAAATTTCCTTTGCCAAATTATAGACCTGATCTTGATGATAAACGTCCACAAAGAGAGGTATTTAATTTATCCTTCAAACTTGTTGTGTTCTTTATTTGGTTATGTGCCTACCTTTTGTTTACCTAGTAAATGCAAAGCTGGCCTCTTTCTATTACGATTTTCGTATTGTAGTTTTTTAAATAGTGAAGCTGTCAATTCTTACATGTTCAATTTCATGGCGTCTTGGATTTAAAAGGTAGTTTTGCCTTTTGGCCTACAAAGCGAAGTAGATGCCCATCTACATGCTTTCCTCGATCAGAAAAAAACATTGATTCCGGAGATGCCCAGGCTAGATAGTAGTGAAAGTTTAGCAACTGATTATGGAAACTATGAGAAACCAGAGACCGTGATGCAAAATAGTCTTGCCAGGGAAAGAATACTCCGTCCAAGAAGTTTACAACTGAGAAGCAAGCAACAGCAATGGGTGGTTGGTTTCTCAGAAGCTGTAGCCTTTTTTCATACATGTTGTGACTCATATGCCTTTGTCATATTTTGTTAATATGTCTGTGTTTTTTTGGCAGGATTCTCCCGAAGGCCAGAAAATGGTAGAGTTTCGCAAAACCCTTCCTGCATACAAAGAGAAAGATGCACTATTGAAAGCCATTGCAGCAAACCAGGTGAACCCCGGTTGTTTCATTTTATTTCATGTTATCAACTAATTAAGGATGACATTTTTCTGACAGTTTGATTTGCTGTGTATTATGTGTAACTAACAGGTTATAGTGGTTTCTGGAGAAACTGGTTGTGGTAAAACAACGCAGCTTCCCCAGTACATATTAGAATCTGAGATTGAGGCTGCTCGTGGAGCTTCATGCAGCATCATATGTACCCAGCCTAGAAGGATATCTGCTATTTCTGTTTCTGAACGAGTTGCTGCAGAACGTGGAGAGCAAATAGGAGAATCTGTAAGTTCTTTATATGCTCTTGTCTTGAGCAGTTGGGTTTGTGAGTTATTTTGACCGCTGTGGGAATATTTAATCTACGTTTATTGATTTATTGGAATGAACAAATCTGATTTCAACACTTTGACCTGAGAGGAAATTCTATATCTTGATAATACTGTTCTTGAGGTTGATATGCGCTCTCTCCTCTTGTAAGGTTGGCTACAAAGTGCGGCTTGAAGGAATGAGAGGGAGAGACACACGTCTTCTTTTTTGTACAACTGGTGTTTTACTTAGAAGGTTACTTGTGGATCGTAGCTTGAAAGGTGTGACTCATGTCGTAGTTGATGAGATTCATGAACGTGGGATGAATGAAGGTAAATTTTGCTATATTACCAAAGGGGAATCCAATCAGTACTGCTAGTATCATTTAACACACACTCTTTCTCTTCGTCTGTCAGATTTCCTGCTTATTGTCCTGAAAGATCTCCTACCTCGTCGACCTGACCTAAAGTTGATTTTAATGAGTGCAACTTTGAACGCTGAGCTCTTTTCTTCTTATTTTGGTGGTGCACCAGCCATGCATATCCCAGTAAGTTTGTGCACATGTTTCTTTTGGTAGACATTTTTCTTTTCTCCATACCTGGTGTAATGTATCTTATGTTGTAGAAGAGTGTTTGACCTAAACTGAAAATTCCTGTACAGGGTTTTACGTACCCTGTCCGAGCCCATTTCTTGGAGGATTATCTTGAGAAGACTGGCTACAGGCTGACATCATATAATCAAATTGATGATTATGGTGAGGAAAAGACATGGAAGATGCAAAAACAAGCTCAATTCAAAAAACGAAAATCCCAGATATCCTCTGCTGTTGAGGTATGAAAAAGTTTGTCATGTGTAAATTACACTACCGAATTTGTATTTTCTCAGGTTATTTGTTTAAAGTATGTTTCTTCTGAACTTGTGTGCAGGATGCTCTTGAAGCTGCAGATTTCAAAGGATTCAACTTTCGAACTAGAGATTCTTTGTCATGCTGGAGTCCTGATTCGA
>CM051365.1:3879275-4079275 GCA_028015245.1 Cardamine occulta
TAGGCTTTAACCTCACTGAGAATGTGCTTTGTCACATCGTCAAAGGAGAGAGGCCTGGTGCTGTTTTGGTATTCATGACTGGTTGGGATGATATAAACTCCTTGAAGAATCAGCTCGAAGCTCATCCTCTTCTAGGAGACCCCAGCAAAGTTTTGTTGCTTGCCTGTCATGGATCCATGGCTAGCTCTGAGCAGGTAAATCTAGTATCCATTGTTTGCCTTTCTATGCATACAAGTACAACATATGTTATAATGTTAAAAATTATCTTATTCTGCTCTTGCTACCATTTTTATGATGATGCTTTCCTTTTCCTTTCTGCAGAGGCTGATTTTTGATAGACCTCCTGAAGGAATTAGGAAAATAGTGCTGGCCACCAATATGGCTGAGACAAGTATCACCATCAATGACGTTGTATTTGTGATTGATTGTGGTAAAGCAAAAGAGACGTCTTATGATGCACTTAACAATACCCCTTGTCTGCTTCCATCTTGGATTTCGAAAGCAGCTGCTCGCCAGGTAAGAGATAGACATTGATGATTGCTGCTCAAAATTTCTTTTGATTCACATTCTCGTGTAGTTGTAAATAACTGTGCCTTTTCTTTTTTTTTTCTATTACAGAGAAGAGGAAGAGCTGGTCGTGTTATGCCTGGAGAATGTTATCACCTGTATCCTAGATGTGTCTATGATGCTTTTGCTGACTACCAGCAGCCCGAACTCCTAAGGACTCCATTGCAGTCTCTATGTCTTCAAATCAAAAGCTTAAGACTTGGAAGCATTTCAGAGTTCCTTTCCAGGGCATTGCAACCTCCTGAAGCTTTATCTGTAATTTTCTACTACAGCTTTTATACTCTCCCTTCGTTGCATTATCCTTTGGTGCTGAATATCTAGTCTTGATGGTCATGTTGATTTTCAGGTCCAAAATGCTGTTGAGTATCTAAAAATTATTGGGGCCCTTGATGACAACGAAAATTTAACAGCTTTAGGTGTGTTTCTACTGGAAACTTTTCTATTACAAATATCCAATTTCTCAAGTTCTGGTAGGAACTCATTATATTCTCTTTATGCAGGGAAAAATTTGTCAGTGCTTCCTGTGGAGCCTAAACTTGGAAAAATGCTTATTTTAGGGGCTATCTTCAACTGTCTAGATCCAATAATGACAGTTGTTGCTGGTCTCAGTGTCAGAGACCCATTCCTTATGCCATTTGACAAAAAGGATGTATGTTTATTCATCTGATTCGTTCATATTGCTTTTGATGAAAAAGCTGCCTCTCAAATGACTAGAGCCCAGCGAGAAGCGAAGAAGTGCCTGTAATTATTCACTTGATTCCTTTTATTGCAGCTAGCAGAAACGGCAAAGTCCAAGTTCTCTGGCCGTGATTACAGTGATCATTTGACGTTGGTTCGAGCATACGGTGGCTGGAAAGATGCTGAAAGATCACAGTCTGGTTACGAGTATTGCTGGAAGAACTTTCTCTCTGCCCAAACTCTTAAGGCCATGGACTCTATGCGGAAACAATTCTTCTTTCTTCTCAAGGAGGCTTCTCTGATTGATAACATCGAAGGTTGCAGTAAGCTGAGTCATGATGAACATCTTGTCCGTGCCATCATCTGTGCTGGCATGTTCCCTGGAATTTGTTCTGTTGTTGTGAGTCATCCTCACCTTTGTATCTACTTTTCACCTCTCTTTCCAAAATTTTGTAGTTTTACTCAATGATATAACTTTTATCTCCACAGAATAAGGAAAAGTCAATTACGCTCAAGACAATGGAAGATGGGCAAGTGCTTCTGTACTCGGTGAGTCCATATTTTTAGCTTACCAGTCTTCAAACTCCCCTCAGAATAGAGATCTTTAGCGGCTTACCCACACTGGCTTTTTGTATTTTTCAGAGTTCTGTCAATGGCAATGTACCAATGATTCCCTTCCCTTGGCTAGTCTTCAACGACAAAGTGAAAGTCAATTCTGTGTTTCTGCGAGATTCCACTGCTGTATCTGACTCTGTGCTTCTTTTGTTTGGAGATAAAATCTCTTCTGGTGGATTTGTAAGTTATAATCCCATCCTATTTTGTCAATTTCCTTCATTAGGGGTCTTATCTTCACATTGGTTTGACACATATCTGTGTTCCCCATAGGATGGCCATCTCAAAATGCTTGGAGGATATCTGGAGTTTTTCATGAAACCTACTTTAGCATATACATACCTCTCATTAAAAAGAGAGCTTGACGAACTTATTCAGAACAAGGTAAAGTTCAAAGCCTAGTCTCGACGATATACGTCTTTTTTCGAACTCAGGGAGCAAGACCCTAAAGAAAATTCAAGAAGCTATGAAGAGTGGTAAACGTCGGTACTCTTTTTTGACAAAGTTTGTTTATGGTTTTTTCTACAGCTTGTGAATCCAAAACTTGATATTCAACTATACGACAAACTTATGACTGCCATTAGATTACTTGTGTCTGAGGACCAATGTGAAGGCAGGTTCGTCTTTGGCCGGAAAGCTCTAAGCCCTACACCGGCAAAGAAGTTAAAAGAAGTAGGGACTCAGCTGCAGAACAGCGGCGGGGAAAACGACAAGAACCAACTTCAAACATTGCTTGCCCGAGCAGGACACGGAACACCTGTGTACAAGACAAGACAGCTTAAGAACAACCAGTTTCGTGCTATGGTTACTTTCAATGGATTGGATTTTATGGGAAAGCCATGTGGTAGTAAGAAAAATGCAGAGAAGGATGCAGCTCATGAGGCTTTGTTGTGGCTACAAGGCGAGTCCAAATCGAGTTTGAATGATCTTAACCACATGTCAATGCTCTTAAAGAAGAACAAAAGTAAAAAACCCGCAAGGGCATCATCAGGATCGGGTAAATGGGGTTAAGTATCCATTGGAGAGAGCCAAAGCGAAAAGTGAAGCTGTGATGGTAAGGATTTCTACCAACCTCATGATCTCTCAGGTTTAATGTCAGAAAGAGTCATGGCCAGGAGATTCTTTGAGACAAAATACTGAGTTGAGAGGGCTTGGTCGATTTTGGTTGAAGTTTTCAGATTTGCAGATAGGTTATTCAGAGTTCTTGGTTCGGTTGGAAAATCAAGAACTCAACCAAGAAGTGACTTCACAGATCTCTAACAAATTGCTCTGAAGGTTCTTGCTGAGTGGTGGAATCCAAAGGGAGTGTGACTCATGGCAGTAGTCTTGTTATGTCTCTGTTCTTGTCTTAGTTAAATCTTACTTAGAGCTTATGATTCTTCTTTATCATTGTATACACATATATACATATACTTAACCAGAGGTTTCAATATTTTATCGTCTAGCTTCTAAAATGTATTCATCATTCGATCGATAAATTTCAGTTGGAACAAATATTAAAAAGAAATTTAAACGGGAAGTTCAGAGTGAAAAATTGATAAATTTATAATTGATAAAGAAAAAACAATTATTCTTTGTAGATTGTGTAGTAGGGAGAATTAATCAAGAGAAGAAGCTGTAATCTTTGGATTGAATAATGATTTGCCTTAATCCTCCTATTGATGATACGATCATCAAAACAACTCCAAGCACTATGCATACCTGTTACATACACATCTCATTGTTAGAATACTTTTTTGCACAATATATTATTTAGTGAACCGTTTGGACACAAGTATAAGGCTAGTTTTCGTAAGTTTTGAAAGTTAAGAACTAATTCGAAACAATTTACTTCTTAAAATATTAACGAATTTGGACAAAACAAAAGAGACATTTATTTACCCAATTCGCCCACCACGACAGGCTAAACCTCTTTGGTTTATAGATTATGAGCCACATTATGCAAGGAAGCTGCAGAGGAAAATTATAAAGCGTACAAATGTTATATTTTATTAATATACTTTTATAAATGAAAATTTATCTGCATAAAACTCAAATTTTAATAAGTAATATATACACTTACAAAATACGTCGTTGGAGCAAAAGCGAATCCTCCAAAGAAAGCGAGTAGGCCGCCAAAGAAAGGTATCATCATCGCGATGAACATCGTCAAAGCTGTCCGATCACATTACAGGATAATTAAGTACTAATAACTAACTAAGCATTCTAATTCAGTTTTTAATACAAAGTCTAGAGCTGCAATACTCATGAAACAGAGATAATACTGTTAGCATTTTTTCATATTTTCTTGGAATATTTATATAAATTTTATATATCTTTAGAAAAATATTAAGAAATATGTAATTCAGACTATAAAGACCAGAGGCTTAGCGTACGTACCAACATACACATTTCTTACGATGAAACGAAGAACTGAAGAGGGTTTGAAATTCAGTTTCTTAACAAAAAATGTCTCGACCATGTCAAAAACCGGCATTGCGAATATCTGCAGTTAAAAATCTGTTTAGAAAACTGAACTTTTCGTAATGTGTATCATGTACTGAAACATAGACTAACATCTAAAACCTAAACTTTGGACTATAGAAGCACATGATACCAATGAGGCAATGACCGAAATAAATTATCGGTTGAACTTGAGAAAGCTGATAGAAATCTTCGGTTTGATATTGATCAATGAAAGAAAGGTCCATGAACCAATTTAAAGTTATTGGACTAACCTGGTAACTACCAATGACATGCATAACAACGAACAAGTTAGCAACTGCGATGGCCCATACAGGCTTTTCAAGCGACAACAAAAGGTTATCCAAAACGGCATTTCCGAAAATTCCGTAGCCAACCAAAGCTACGGGGAAATAACACAAGGCCACGATCACGTAAGCCACCACGACTCCTTTCCACATAGGACCTTTAGATGGCTTATTTGGAGTTGAAGGTATCGTTGCTTGGATCTCAAGCACCACATTATGACCTGCATAAGCAAACGCAATGCCCCCAAGTCCTGTAAAGAAACTTAAGACCGTGGTCGCGGTCGTGCCCGATTTGTAACCATATTGAACGTCTTCTTGAACACCCTTCGCAGCTGAAGCGGTCCAAGCAATAGTTGAATAGCTAAAAAAAAACATAAACGATGAATGATATATCATTTTTTCAAAGTTTTGAAAGCGTGATTCCATTGTTATTTTTTACCATTTACAGTATATATCATGATTTTATTTTTTAATGGTCACGTTATATAGACTATGCACAAAAGTAAAATATCATTCACCTACTTATTGTTTCATGATTATCAATTTATCATTTAGAAATCATCTAACTTTATTGTTCATATGCTACTGTAATAGTATTCATTTGACGTATTAGTTAATATCATAAAATCAAACTTTTTTGTGGATTTGATCTAGTAAGATGTGTGTATATATAAGATGATAAGTATACCTAAGAGACATGACGGCGGCGACAAGAGAGACGCCAGAGATGGAGTTAAAGTTTGGGAGATGAGACAAAACGAAATGAGAAGAAGCAAATATCATTATGAAGAAAGAAAGTCTGATCGGTGAGCAATCTTGACATGCGAGTTCATGAAACTTCTTCAACGACTGTCCTCCGGTCACCATATAAACTATGCATACTCCAACCTTATATGTGCTCAAGTAACCAAAATCAAGACTTACATATATATAAATGATAGATCACTTAAATCCATAACTGTGTGAATTGGGAATATTGCTTACTTCGACAATAATTTGCTGAGGAACAATGATATAAAGGCCAAGACGTTCGCCAAACGCAAACTGGCCAAGTTCGTGGTAACGGTCAAAGCGTTTTCCGGGAACCATCTCATGCATCTCCACCATTTGCCATAACGTGTATAGTGTTATTATCCATGATAGTATCAGCACTGTGATGCCTGGTCCCCTTATAACATGTATGATATACAACAAGATCGTATAGATTTTCAAATATTTTGGTTCAAGTTCATATATATATATATATATGTATGTATTTACATCATGAAGTGCATATGTTATATGGTGATAAATACAGTTTTTTTTTGGGTTAAATTATATGGTGATAAATACTTAATGTAGCCAGGGCCTATTTCAAGACGACTATTTGGTGGTCATGTACAAACTTTAAATCAAAGCTAAAATTATTCTAGTAAAAGAAAAATACATACATACATATTCAAAAATACATGTTTGTTTTACATTTGAAGTATTACGTTTGTGTTCAAAGTTTATAAATATTTGATGAAAAGTTCAAATATTATACAAAATTTTACCAAATAAATGCAAATGCAAGTGAAAATATACATACATATTCAAAAATATATGTTTGTTTGAGAAATTACGTTTTTGTTCAAAACTTGCAAATATTTGATGAAAATTTAAAATACTATACAACATTTTAACATATAAATGCAAACTCAAACTCAAAAAATGCGTTGAAAACAATAGAAATTGTGTACCATCCGAGCTGGGCCATGGAGAACGGGAGACCGAGGACGCCGGCGCCGACCATGGCAGTCACGTTGTGAAATGTAGAGTACCACCATTTTGCGTTTCTCGATGAAGTTATCGGAAGCCAATCGTCGATCTCTTTCTGTTTGTCAAGCTCTTGAATCTATTTATAAACAAAGAAAGACCAAAGATTAATTAATCTTCCTAGTTAAAGCAAAACAGATTAATTAAAAGACCGACCCGATGGTCTAACGAACTTTGCTCCGGCGGTGGAGGAACTCCATCTGTCATCTGAATGTACATTTTTCCCGACAACCTCTGATAACTCTTACACTTTGGTTCTCCGGTAGTCTCATAAGTTACAGATGCATTAATCTTGTATTTGTAGTTGTACACTGGAAAAGTCAAACCTTATTTCCGTTGACTTGTGTGCAATGGAGGGATCGTGGATACCTTAAATGTTACGTATTTAATGTTTAAATATGTAAATTACTTTAATTATTTTCTAATCAAAGTTCCCAAGTGTCCAATAAAAATGTTTTTTTTTTATAGAAAAACAATAACTACCACAAGCTCAAAAACACAAAAAATCCTGCATTTCTTTAAAATCTAACTGGACCCCCAAAAAAGAATAAAATGCAAACACTTTGCGATATGCGATTGGGAACACTAACGAGAACAAACAAGAAGTCGCTATTGCGGCATATTAGCGTATAAAAGAGTATAAAAGAGTTGAACTTCAGATAAATCTCTGATAAGTTGTAAGAACCGGTTTTTGCTTGGTTCAGCAGTAATCACATGTATTGTCTTCTCAATGTGTGGTAAGACCTTTGCCAATGGCATCCCAGTAGCCAAACCGCCCGATACAGTCTGTGTTTCCATTTCCTCTACCAACGCATCTGTGAAACACTTGAGCGAAATGTCCACTATATGTGTGAATTCATTGCTGCGAAAGAGACCACAATCGATAACTTGATTCCGCAATCATCCAAGTGTGTAATAAAGACAAAAAACCTCGTGTATTTACCTGGTGAGTACTTCTCGGGTTTCAACCATGAGTTGATGAAACTTGGTTAAAGTTTCATCAGAAGAGCCACATGTGTTTCTTGAAAGCTTTGCGTCTTGAGGTATCATTAAATAATCAACCCAGTGATGTGGACTTCCAGAGCTCATAAACACATCCACAATCCGCATTACGGTTTCTTGAAGAACTCTTGTGGTAATTACATCCTTTAACTGCTTTCTGCAATTTAGAACACAAACATATATAGTAGCTTTTTTCCAATATTAGTCAGATTATAAACGATGATGCGCATTATGCAACATACCCTTTAAGAACCTCACTGACTGCACTCTGCATATCTGAAATCAAACTCGGCATTGCATGGGTTACAAGAAAATCAGCACTTGATAAGAACTTCTGTTCATCATCTCTATCAATGAGATCTAACTCTTCCTGCAATTAAAAAGGAATTCAATACAAAAAAAAGTGTTAAGAAATCACAGAACAAGCAGCAGTTGCTTTACAAGGTAACTTGAACTCTATCAAATAACAAACCGAGTATAACACTTCATTTTCTTCAGAAGGGAAAAGAAGATAAGTGATTCCAAAATATGAATTCAAATCACCCATTAAGCATAATCGTCATCGCAATTAGACAGAGCAACTACAGACATAATTATACAAGTTCTTAACAAAATGACCAACGAGTTTGCCCGAAAACTAGCTTGTTGTGGATGAGATAAGTAGTGCATACTGAATCTTACTCACAATCAAATGGGACAGTATCAATTAATGAACAGAAAATTCCTCAAGACAGAGAAAAGGGGAAGAAGCATATTATCTTACAAGTAAATGGGAGCTGCCAAGAGCTCTTGCGGTATCAACATACAAATGTCTGCCTAAAATGTTGACTTGAACCCTAATGTACAAGCTAAGCATTGTCACTGACCACAGAGACAAAGCCATCCTAGTGAAACCTGGAAAACAAACACACAGATAACAAGTACTTAACATCGAATGTGCTAACTCAATACAGGTAAAACAATAATGTCTGATAGAGTAAGTTAGGTAAGTGCATAGTGCTTACTCAAAATCTTGAGCTCATCCCACAGCTGAAGCTTCTCAGAGGGACTAAACATTCCTTTCCCTTTGTTCAATCTCTCCATAACATTAGAGACATCGACCTCCTCGCTTATATGGATACTCAAATACTGCATTGCATGAGGCAATGTGGTCGAATCCACAATCATCTGAATACTCTCGAAATGAGCTTTCATTCTAAACAAGTCCATAATAATAAACAGGACAGATTAGTCAGAGAATCCATATGAACAGAATTTGAAAGAATGAGTTTTCATTAGCTCAAAACTTAACTGGGTTTTGATGATTTCGTCATTTGCACGCTCGTTAGCGAGTTCTCGTTCCAAATCAGCAAGCCTACGAGTATGAGAATTGTATAGTTTGTAGAGCAAATAACCACTTCCTAAACAACCAGCAGTCACATAAACCTTCCTTCTATGCTTCCTCCAAAAACCCCTAATTCCAGAAAGTACCGAATCAATTAAAAACCCTAACTTTTTTCACCAAAAACCCTTCTAAGGAATTGGAATTAGTGGCTAAACAGAGAGAACGCAAGAAAACCAAAGTTTCGAAATTTCACCGAAAACAGAAGATAGAAAGAGAACAAAAACCTGAAGAAATCCATGGCCGGAGAAGCTTAATGACGTCGAACCCAGAAATTTATAGAAGGCTAACTCGCAAAGGGGAAGATGAAGATTCCTGTTTGGGTCGTTGCGCTTGAAAAAGGAGAAAACTTTGCAGGCGAGAGAGATGGTTTTTGCTATAGGGATGTGATTGAATCAATGAGTAAAACCGGGGAAAGGAGGGATTCAATCAAATCAATCACTTCATCTTATTCCTTTCACGAGGTTCTTCTTCTTCTTCTTCGAAATTCCAACATGTAAAAAATTGTATCCCCACCAAATTCCCTTAAGACGGTACACTTTAAGTTCTGTTCTTAAGATGGTTGAAATTTTCCAACTCGGTTTGTTTAACTGAACCGACTTTGATTCTGTTTCATCAAAGCTTGTCGGTACACTTCTCAAGTGGTTTATCAAGTCAATTGGAAAGCTTGTCAAATAATAATATTTTTAAGTAAATTTTATTAATAAATATGAGTTTATTCGGTACAATCTTTTAAATTTCAATTCGGATTTATATTTTATATCAAATGTTTTTCCATACTAAAGATATATAGTTTGATTTTTGGATCGACTATTTTGGTTCAATTTGAATCAGATCACTTCATCTGAATTGAACACACTTAACAAAAATCATTAAAGATAACAAAATGTGAGATGATAATGATAATAATGATAATAATGATATTGATATAATTCATTCTGTTTTCGCTATTGAACTTGTAGAATACCAAAATATGTAGATAAGTATGGTTCAACATAATTACTAGAAACATACAAAAACACAATATTGTTTGAATTATTCGAAGGATTACCACTCAAAAAAATCTATCTTTTCTTAACTTTTACAACTTCTTAATTATTTAATAGGTGGGATGGTTCCTTAATATAAGCCAAAACAATAATCTTACTCCATTGTCACTAACAAAACAGTTGGGTTTAATTCAAGTGCGATGACTAAATTATCAAATAGTACAAAAACAAAGACTTGTTTTACTTCCCATTGATCAGGAGCTCTGTTTCGACCTCTTCATAAGCTCTATGAACTCTCTAAATGCTGCATTCACAAACAAACAAACAAAAATCACATTAGTCTTCTGGTTTTTCAATAGAACTGAAGCATAAGTGTCTCTGACCGTGTTTGGATCCACTATCTAAAATAGAGTGGCCAGTTACCATTATCAGAGTCGTGAGGTCCAGGGGAGGCTTCAGGGTGGTACTGGAGAGACATGACATTCATCGCCGGGAAAGATAGACCCGCACAGCTTTCATCATTGAGATTAACATGTGTCACTTCTACGCCTTCGGGAAGTGTAGCTGGGTCAACAGCGTAGTTGTGGTTCTGCCAAGAATTACAGAAAAAAGAAAATGATACACCAACTTGTAACAACAATGTTCCTAGCACAATCTTTTAGATACTTATCCGAATTTGAAACTTTGAATGTTGATGTTCCAAACTTTGAATGCTAAACTTCCAAGTCTTGAATAAATGTTAAAATTCCAAACTTTGAAAGCTAAAATTCCAAGCTCTGAACGATGTTAAAGATCCAAACTTCCAAGTCTTGAACATTTTGAAGTTAAGTATTGGCAAAAAACTAAAAAAAAAAATTGAGATAGAAAGGGAATGTACCTGAGCACTAATCTCGACCTGGCCAGTTCTGTTGTTACGAACTGGGTGGTTTCCTCCATGATGACCAAACTTCATCTTGAAGGTTTTACCACCCAAAGCTTGGCCAAGTAACTGATGACCCATACAGATTCCGTAAACAGGAACTTTACCGAGAAGCTCTTTGACTGTCTCAACAGCATATGGCACAGCAGAAGGGTCTCCGGGACCATTGCTGAACAAAATCCCGTCTGGATTCATTTTAAGGGCCTCAGAAGCTGGCCATGTCGACGGAACAACAGTGATTTGACATCCATAAGAGGATAGACGCCTTAGGATGTTTTGCTTGATTCCAAAATCGTATGCGATAACCTTTTGTATTCAAGAGAAAAGTAAAGAAAGAGAGAGTAAGAAGTTGGCGCAGAGCATCAACAAGAGAAGAAGTAGAAGTAATACTCACTCTATAGGATTTCCCATCGCGTGAATTCGTGTTGAAATCCCATTCAGGGTTTGTTTTGTCAACCCATTCATAGGGAGATTTACATGAAACATCACTTATTAGATCAATACCTACAAGATTCAACCAGGCAGACCAAAGGAGTTCAATATCCCCAGTGGGTCATCTTATAACGGAAAAATACAGGAAAAGGTAAGAGAATTCTGACCTACAATATCCCATGAACGGGACATCTGCAGAAGTTCGTCATCTGTTTTGGATTGTTCTGTACTCAGCACACCAATAAGACTACCGTCTTCTCTTAACCGGCGTGTTATTGCTCGAGTATCAAGATCATCTGAGAGTTCAAATAGAGCAATCAGAGATGTTTCAAATCCAATTTATAACATGTAGAATCTAAAATAGGAACGAGGAACTTACATATTCCCATGATGTTCCTTTCGGTTAGATAGTCAGCAAGAGTTTTCGTGCATCTCCAGTTTGAGGTACTGAAAATTTTGGGTATTAACAGTTAGGAACTTTAAAATGGAGGAAATGGGAAGACACAGCCAAAGACAAAAACATCAGAATTAAGTTAACACTGACCTGATGCTGAGACTTCTAATCACCAAACCAGTAAGAAAGCATTGCACAGATTCTTCATCATCTAGAACCAACATAACAAATATAATAAGAAACATTAAAAACATAAGTTTACTATAAGAAGATCCCGAAACTTCAAAATCGACTTTGCCACAAACTTACCGGGATTCACACCAGTGTTACCAATTTGAGGGTTTGTCATTAACACAAATTGCCCGGCGTAGCTAGGATCAGTTAGAATTTCTTGATAACTTCCAAAGACAATCAAAATCAAACTCAATCCAGTAAGCTCGAATTAAAAACAATCCTTGATACAAAAGCTGGTGATGTAATGTAATCAAAGAACAAATCTCACCCTGTCAAAGAGGTGTTAAACACCAATTCCGCAACACGGGTTCCAGGAGCACCAAAGGACTTAGCCGGCCAGATGGAACCATCTTCTAACACAAGCCTAGCATTGTACGAAGTCCAAGGTTTCTCCACAAGACCTACGATAGAACAAAACTAAAACTTTCACATCATTTTTTCTCAGACAGACAGATACATTCTCAATCTTCGATCAGACCAAAATTGAACTAAATAGGTTTATGAGGCCAATTAGAGACAAGACTCTATACGGAAAGAGCGTGAAAATACCAGAGTTAGCGCCAATGGAAGAAGTGAGTGAAGAAGCGGAGCACCGGATCAGTGAAACCCTAAATCCACTGCGACGGTCGAACGACGGTCGGAAAGAGAAGCTCATCGGCAAAACAAAACTCAGAGTCGTAGCCGCCATTGATGTTTCTAAATGGAAACAAAAAGATTTAAGGGTTTTGGCTAGCTCTGGGGATTCTGTTTTGTCAAAGCTTGTCGATAGGGTTCTAAGTGCTTATATATAAGCAAGCACAAAACAAGTGACGACGGAGAAAAAAAAAAAAAACCAGCCTCGAGCTGTAGAATTATTTTCCGATATTCGGTTTATAAATAATAATATCTAATGTAAAATTTAAAGAATGTGATTTTATTCGGTCCATATTTCCTTTAGGTTTGAACACGGATTCATTTTTTTAAAACCAATTGCTTTTTTTCAAAAGAATTAGGTTTTAGATCAGTTTTTCCGTTCGACTTATTGTTTTACTTTTTCGGATAAAGAATAAGTAAGGGGATATTTTGGATGATTTGAGTTTTAATGAATTTTAAAAAAATTTACTTAAATTTTTATGAATTAAAAATTTTGTTTTTAAATTCTCTAAATTCTCATCTAAAACCATGATATTTGTAGTTTTAACTAAAGAGTTTCCTGAAATCTCTCATAAACTTTTAAATCTAATTCTTAAACTATTTATAATGGATTTGATTGTATATTTTAAATTTTTAATTCAGTTACATTTGATTTAAGAAAATATTTTAAAATTCATGTTTGAATAACACATGATATGTTATTTTAATACAAATCACTCTAAATCTCTTGTTCAATACACCCCCATAAATCTATTTAACCAACATTAAGAGAGGTGTATTCAAACAAGAATTTGAAGTGATTTTGTTTTAAAACACAAATCTTATGTTGTTCAAACATGAATTTTAAATTTTTATTATATAAACTTTGGTCCATTTCACGAGAATTTGACACGTATCAAAATTATAATTAACAGAATTGAGAAATGTGTAAACTAAAACCACATATTTCGCCACGTGTCAAATTTGATAATATAATCACAAAAAATAAAATTTAAGCTCCATATAGAAAAAGGAAATCAATAATTTAAGAAAATCAATTATTTGCTAATATATACAAATTATAAACATATTTTAAAATATAATAAAATTATTTAAATTTTAAACATATCAAGAAAATTATTTAAATTTAAGGAAATCAACATTTTGTTAATATTTACAAATTTTAAACATATCAAGAAAAATAATTTGTCAGTATATTCAAAAGAAAAAAATATTAAACTTAATTATCTTATCCGAAGAAGAAAATGATGCATCTGTTTTAGATGTTGACACGTCTGAAATTTTTGTATCATCTATGTTTAGCATGTTATAATAAAACATAACTCGTTAAGTAGAAACAAAACAAAGAGATCTATTTTAACATGCTAAACATAAATGATATAAAATGCTAAATATTTATTATTTTAGATATTTAAATTTTCAAATAGTGTTAATTAAAATTATGAAGATCTATTTCATTATGAGGACTGTTATTTATCATGTATATCGAAAACATGTTTTATAAAAATACATATAACATGTTATTTAAAAATATGGACATATTTTTAACACAATAAATACTTGTAACGTCTTATATTTATTTGTAACTTCTTAAAAATATCATAGGTGTATATTTATAATTAATGAATTTATTTTCTATGTTATCAGATGGAAGTGAAAGATTTAGTATCACCATGACCAAATACAAAAGACGATCTATGGTTTTTTTGTAATGGGATGATTCAAAATTGGAGAAAAACCAATAAACAAAAGAAAAACACTATATAAGAATATAATATTAATAGGAGCACATATATATATGAGAGATTGTAATAAATTTGCAAACTCATAGTTTTCAAGAAAATGAGAAGATCGTTGTCAAATTCTGGTGGAAAAGGAAGAAGAGAGAGGGAGAGATACATTGATGAAGAGGATGAAAGCTATCAGCGAGTCGATGAAAAATGCGCGTGAGGCTAAAAATAGAAAAATTGGATCAAAATATTTATCTTGTTAGGACTCTGAAAACCTATTGCCTTTTCACCAATTAAGTCTCAAAACTTTGGGCTTGAATGGCAAGTATTTACAATAGTTTTTGGTTTTTGTTTTTTAAAAACTCACTTTTTATCCATTCAAAATTTTCTTAAAAATAGATTCCCTAAAAAATAGGAAAACTAGTTTTTGGATAATTTCACCAATTTTCACAGAAAATCTAAAAATTAACTTTTCTAGTTTCTCATTTTTTAATCGAGACTTCTTTTCTTTTTTATTTATAAATTTTTTTAGCAAAATCCAAAAACCACTTGAAACCTACAAACATTATGGTCTTTTTGTATTCTGAGTAATTATCTCTAAAAGAATTCTCACAGTAGTACTTAATTTTCAAAATAATAAGAGCTACTTTTCTTTTAAAGCCCATGTACTTGGTAGTATAATCCAGCCTTAAAGTTGGCCCAAATAAGAAGACTCGAATAACCGATCAAAAACCCTAATTACAATTCTTTCAGAGGTATAAATAATCTCGATTTTGTTACCTCCATTTTGCTCTCCCTCTGTATCGCCTCTCCCAGAAGAAGAAGAAGAATAAAAAAACCTAGATTCCCTTCCTCAAACCCCAAACCATGGCTGAGGGACTCGTGTTAAAAGGCACAATGTATGCCCACACCGATATGGTAACCGCCATCGCTACGCCGATCGATAACTCCGACATTATCGTCACTTCGTCTCGTGACAAATCGATCATCCTTTGGAAACTCACCAAGGACGAGAAATCTTACGGTGTTGCTCAGCGTAGGCTTACTGGTCACTCTCACTTCGTTGAAGACGTTGTTCTCTCTTCCGATGGACAATTCGCTCTCTCCGGTAGCTGGGACGGTGAGCTTCGTCTATGGGATCTATCCACCGGAGTCTCTACTCGCCGATTCGTTGGTCACACTAAGGATGTTCTCTCTGTAGCTTTCTCTACTGATAACCGTCAGATCGTGTCTGCTTCTCGTGATCGTACGATTAAGCTGTGGAATACACTTGGAGAATGCAAATATACAATCTCTGATCAAGGTGATGGTCACAAGGAATGGGTTAGTTGTGTGAGGTTTAGCCCTAATACACAGGTGCCAACTATTGTATCTGCTTCTTGGGATCATACTGTGAAGGTGTGGAATCTTCAGAATTGTAAGCTTAGGAACACTCTTGCTGGTCACTCTGGTTACCTTAACACTGTGGCTGTGTCACCTGATGGTTCGCTGTGTGCTAGTGGTGGGAAAGATGGTGTGATCTTGTTGTGGGATTTGGCTGAAGGGAAGAAGTTGTATTCTCTTGAAGCTGGCTCTGTTATTCATTCACTTTGCTTTAGTCCCAATAGATATTGGTTGTGTGCAGCGACAGAGAATAGCATTAGGATTTGGGATCTTGAGAGCAAGAGTGTTGTTGAGGATTTGAAGGTTGATCTTAAGGCTGAGGCTGAGAAGTCTGATGGTGCTGTTGGATCCGGAAACAAGACGAAGGTATATTTCTCTTCTGTTTTTTATAGTGATCATTGTGTAGTGAATTGTTTGATTCCAAGTTTTTTCATTGTGGAACCAAAAGTAATACTGAGTTTTTGTGAATTCTTTTCGCCATCTCTCTAGAAGATGAGATTTTTCTTAAAAGAATGCGATAATTATGTCATATTTGTTAGTTCACAAGAATGCATTTCAGATTTCATTGATGAACTATTTTTCTGGTGGGCAAGAGAGTAGCTCTACTTAGATTGAGAAATCTGGTTTTTGTTAGCTCTGTTCTCTGATTTATTAGATTGTATTTGAAGTAACTGTATTTTCAGTCTAGGTTCTACATGGTTTTGACTTGTTTACTCTCTGGTCTGAGATAGATTATGGTTTATGTATGTTCTAATGTGGAATGCTTAATTGCAGGTGATATACTGCACGAGCTTGAACTGGAGTGCAGATGGAAACACTTTGTTCAGTGGCTACACTGATGGAGTTATCAGGGTTTGGGGTATTGGTCGTTATTAGAGAGACAAACAAGTTTCTTTAATCTCCCATATTTTTCCATCGACTCAAGTCTTCTCTTCTTCTGTATTAGACTATTAGTATTTTGAGATTTTTTGTTTTTTTCCATTCTATTTTCAGAATTCACAAAAGTGATATTGATCCATTGATTCTCTGTTTCATATTTGGGTTTTTACATGCTTTTGAGTTACACCTACATAGAGAATCTCAAATCTGATTTGAAGTTGTTTCTATCTGTCTGTAGAGTTGACTTTAGTTTGATGAGAAACCCATAACAAGTGTAAAACAGCGAGAATTTTTTCTCAAGAATCTTGAAACTGCAAGGAGTTTTCTACCTTGTACTTTTCTAGTTCCGAGTAAACATGAGACATTGAGACCTCTCTAGAGAAAACACCTCGAGCTTGGTGTCAAACTTGAGATTGATGCCCATACTGAATGGATCTTGACCCACAAGCTTAGCTCCATATGGCACACAGACCCGTACCACATCATCTGTGAAACATTCCCGATTAATATATAGTGGTTTTTTCCCTAATCTATCTTCTGATACGGTTATTTTGGGTCTTTTGTTTTCTGCTTCTCTTAGATGCATGTTTTGAGTCTCCTTGTTTGTATTATCTGTTCAGTTCCGTTATATTCGAGTTCTCCTTTCCGGAAAGGTTGTCTTTGGAATGTGGGAATAATTGGATCTTTGATATTTGTAGTTATAACGAAAGAGATGGCGCTGAGGTAGCTAATTAAGATTGGTCAGAGGGGGAGCCTGAGAGCTGATGAGGCTTAGAAGTTAGCTCTCAACTTCGTTGGTTAGTATTTTTCCCTTCTTTCATCTCGATTCTTTACGGTTTTAATACTTGCCACTTGCTAGAATAAAGTAACTCCAGTTGGGAACATAAATTATCCTTACAAATTGTAAATGATTTTATGAAAGTTGACGTTCCAACCATTACTGGAAAAAGGAAAAACTCAAACTAAAGAAAAAGAAAAAAACAACAACCAACAATTAACAATAATGAATAATCAGATCGAATTGACTTCGTCCGCCTAAAATCTATTATGAAACACTAAAGAATAACAGACACGCCAGACAAAAGTCATGAATCTTATTTGAACAAGTCCAGTTCGCTTGCTGCTTCAGGATATGTCCTGCTACTTTAAGACTATTTGCTCTATGTTCTTTAGTTTCATCGTTCATTATCTGTTTTCCTTCCTCTTCCCATTTTGATCTTCTCTTGCTTCTTCTCTCAAAGATCGAACAGAATGGGAGACGCTTTATCTTCAATTTTCAAATCTATCTTTCTTTCCTTGGCTGAGCAGGCAAAGTACATAACTGAACTAGAAAGTAATCTCAAGGGTTTAATAGATGCTAACCAAGAGCTCGAGGCAAGAAGCGCTGATGTGCAGAAACAAGTTGAGGTGCAAGAAATACAAGGTTTACAACCGCTTGAGGAAGTCCTGCTATGGCTTTCACAGGTAAAAGCCATAGGACCTGAGGTTCTTCGTGTGCTTGGTGCTAGTGAAGTCCAACTTCAAAGATTAGGCATGTATGGATACTGCTCTAGCGATTTCAGATTAACCTATCTTTATGGTAAAGAGGTATTCCAAAAGTTGCGAATAGTTAAAGGTTTATTATTGTCTTCAAAAGCTTTTGAGGTGGTGGCTAGGAGTGATCTTCCGCCTGATATGGAAGAAGGCCCCACTCGAGCCACAGTCGGTTTAGAAAACATGCTTGAAGCCACATGGAACCGTCTCATGGAAGACGAAGTTGGAATTTTGGGTCTTTATGGTATGGGTGGCGTAGGCAAAACCACCCTTCTCGAACAAATCAATAACAAGTTCCTTGAAACAAGGGATGAGTTTCATGTTGTGATATCTGTAGTGGTTTCGCAAGATTTACAGATTGGAAGGATCCAGAAAGAGATCGGGAGAAGACTAGGCCTCGATAACATGGAGTGGGAGAAAAAACCCGAAAAGGAGAAAGCCTCTTGTATTAAAAAGGTCCTTACAAGGAAAAGATTTGTTATCTTATTAGATGACATATGGAGGAAAGTGAATTTAGAAGATATTGGCATTCCATTGCCATCTACAGAAAACAGAAGCAAAGTTGTATTCACCACTCGTTCGAAAGAAGTCTGCGGGCGAATGGGGGATATCGTTGAGATGGAAGTCAAATGTCTAGACTCAGACCATTCTTGGAAACTATTTCAAAAGAAAGTTAGAGCTAACACACTAGCAAGTGATCCAAAAATTCCTCCGCTAGCAAGAATAGTTTGTGGAAAATGCAAAGGCTTACCCCTTGCACTCAGTGTAATTGGTGAAACAATGGCATGCAAAATGACAGTGCAAGAGTGGCAGTATGCGATTGATGTTCTGGATTTAAATGCGGCTCAGAATCCAGAAGTAAAAGATGAGATTCTTAAAGTTCTTAAGTTCAGCTATGATGATCTTAAGGATGAGAGGGTAAAGCAATGTTTTCAGTATTGTGCTTTATTTCCAGAAGATCATAGAATAGGAAAACGCATGCTGGTCGACTATTGGATATGCGAGGGGATTCTAAATGGACGTGGAGATAGAGAAAAAGCTATGAACCAGGGTTATGGGATAATCGGTATCCTCGTTAATTCATGTCTGTTGATCGATTGAAGGGAAGAAGAGAAAGTAATAATGCATGATGTGGTTCGTCAAATGGCTCTGTGGATAGCGACTAACTCTGTTGAAAAGAAAGAGAATTCCGTTGTGCAAACAGGTGCTAAGCTGCATCAGATGCAAGAGGTCGGCGACTGGAATGCGGTGAGAAGGATGTCATTGCAAAATAATGAGATTCAGAACATCTCAGGCACCCCGGATTGTCCCAACCTTACAACATTGTTCTTCCAACGGAACAAGTTGGTGAACATCTCAGGTGAATTTTTTCTATCGATGCCTAAGTTAGTGGTTCTGGATCTATCTTTCAACCGATATCTTAACAAGTTGCCAGAAGAAGTTTCAGAGTTAGTGAGCTTGCGATATCTCAACTTATGTAGAACAAAGCTAGAGAACTTGCCTGCGGGATTAAGAAAGTTGATCCAGTTGAGATACCTTAATTTGAATGGCATACAAACTCTTTCAAGCATCGGTGTGATATCAAGTTTAGTAAATCTGGAAACACTAATGTTACATAATTCTACTTTTTTAAGTCTGAAGTTGATAGAGGATGTCAAGTTACTGAAGAATTTGAAAGTCTTGAGCGTGAGTATCAATGATTTTGTTATTTTGGAACGTCTTTTAAGTGTTCCCAAATTGGCTAGCTGTATTAAAGATATATCGCTGGACAGAATTACAGAAACAAAAGTATCATTTGCAAAGGCTACAGCTAACCTTCGCAGTCTCCTGATACGCGGATCTTTCATCTCTGATATAACGGTGCATACGAGTTATGGATGCAGAAGTCCAAATGCTATATGCTTCCAAAACCTTACCCTTGTCACAATGTGGGAAGTCACTGGTATAACGGACTTGACGTGCTGCTTGTTTGCTCTGAATCTTACATCTCTATGTGTATGGGGGCCATCAATGGAATTGCAAGAAATTATAAGCAGGGAAAAGGTCTCTCGTATTATGGACGAGGGGTCAAGTATTATACCGTTTCAAGTATTACGTACGCTTTTCTTGGGGGCTTTGAAGGAATTAAATAGTATCTACTGGGTACCTTTGAACTTCCCAAGTCTAAAGGTAATCAGCATAGCTATGTGTCCGAAGCTGAAAAAGCTTCCATTTAACAGAGAGAGTTTCAAAGGAAATCATGTCCGCCTATCTGTAGACAACCAAGAATGGTTTGAAGAAATCGAGTGGGAAGATGAAGCTATTAAAGACCGGTTGCTCCATTCGCGTCAGGTAAAAACAATAGCATTAACTTGGTTTTCAAGGTCCCTCGTACATTTCTCATTTCACACGTGTTTTGATATTCTCAGGTTTTTCCATTGCGCAAGTTACACAAGTTGCTCTTCGGGATTTAACTTTTCCATCTGGCTCAGGAACTCTTTTTCTTCATGCCGAAACCATGTCGTATTTTCTTATGTCGTATTATGATTGGTTTGAATTTTGTGTGAAAATCAAAATCAAAATTCAACAATATCGGTTTGCTATACACAAAAAACAAAATTCGCTAGACACAAGAGTGGGAACCAATCTTTTCTCGTCCAAGGAAGTTGGCTATATATACAACAATATCTGTTGGAATGTTTTCGATGTTACATGAATGTTTTCAATCTTATAATTTGTACAATATAAGGTTTTCATCAACGGACTTAATAAGAAAATCTCAAATCTGATTTGATGTTGTTACTTATAATCTTATATGATACGTAACTCTTGAGCTGACTTTGGCTTATATGATGAGGAACCCATAACAAGTGTAAAAACAGTGAGAATTTTCCATTTCTTCATCGTATCTCTATGTTATTGTCTTTGGTCTTCTTGTGTTCTAATAGCTAGATTGATGGTATACAGATACATACCTATCTACGAACTGTTTACTATCCTCGGGTTGACAAGTGCATTTTTATAGTCTTACCTTTCCTATAGATTTGATCATCTTTGGTTAAGCACTTACTAGCAAATGTCTTGATATTTTTCTTTCGGTATCTTGTTCCTTTATGCTTATACTAGGATAAACTTGTTTATATATTTTGTGTGAAGATCATAAAAGAAGCATAGTAGATCTGCATAAGAACTTGACAAATGATCTTAGTCTTGTCGTATCACAAACTTTTAAAATCGTGGATTTGATCTTATCAATGCATCGGCTACCCCCCCCCCCCCCAAATATATAGGTCTCACCACGGTGGTGGCCACCAATCAACTCATTGTAAGTAAGAAAGGTTATTGATTTGAGAATTTGTATAATGTTGTAAATAGTTTAACAGAACATTCCCTAAACCAGTGAGAGGATAAAAGTAAATTTGTGAGACAACATATTGTCTATATCTGGACCGTCGGAGTGTAGCCCCATGCAAACTTTCATTTAAGTCTGTATACACAAGGGTTTTGAAAAACGATGTATTGCCACACGGAAAGTATGTTTTTGAGTTAGAGCCACATAAAAGTGGATTTTCCGTTTACTTTGACGGTTCCGTTAAGCATATTATTTTATCCACTAACAGAGTGCGTTAACCACTAACATAGGTGTTTGGACCGGAAATAATTTAAGTTGATTTGGTTAACTCACCGATTTCAATCTCGAACCCAATTAAAAAAACCCAAAATCAATTTCAATCTCGAACCCAGAACTTAAAAATCCCCAAAAAAATTTCATCACAAATTCTAGGATTTGGGAAGTCGTCACCAGTGGCTCGGAGGGTTTGCACCGAGGTTGTTCTCCTTCACCAGATCAAACGAAAACGGTCTATGGTGCATCATATGTCTTTGATTGGCCAGGGCTCAATGATCGGCGAAGGAAACGTTCTCAATGGATCTGTGTTGCTCTTAGATTTCTGGTTTGGACCGGTTTTTTTTGTAACGGTACTGTTTTTTGTAAACTGTAACCATTTTCGGTTTGGGTGATTTGTTTTTAATTTCTCTATATATATAAAAGAAAAAGAAAACATATATTCACTAGCTTTGTCATTTTGTTGTCACTCAGAAAAAATTCAGATGACTATAAATTAATAAATGGTGTAAGGAAGTGAAATAAAAGTGACAGACGAGTCATTCTAACAATTTCTCCTTTTTGCGGCCATTGAACGAAGACACAGCCCCAAGAAGAAGAAGAAAAAACAAAAAGATTATTATAGAATCAATTATTGAAGAACAAAAAGGAATAAAATGACAATTAGCTTCGTTTCCATGATGATGAACAGAGAAAAAGGGTTTCTTAGATTGAATTAATAAAAATGAAAAAAAAAAAGAGTAGCTCTAAAGAAATGAAAAGTAAAGAAGAAGAAGAGGAAGAAGGAGGAGGAGAAGAAGGGCAAAAAGGGAAGAGATTTATAGAAAAGTTAAGGAGAAGAGCGGTTTTTGTAGGCCATAGAAGTGAGACCTTTCGCCGACCTTCCACTCCGGCGCACATTAGCTTCTACCTTAATAACCCTTCTAATTTCTCATCTTTTTCCTCTAGAAAGCTCGTTGCTTCTCTCTGGGAATTTTATCAGTAGTACGACAACGACCACAAGATTCCTCCAGCTGCTAAAATGCACCGAGCTCCGAACGGTTCTGCTGGTCCGAGTGACCGTCGTCTCCGTCACGATCCAGAATTTGTGATGGAATTTTTTTGGGAGATTTTTAAGTTCTGGGTTCGAGATTGAAATCGGTTTAAGGTTTTTTTAATTGGGTTCGAGATTGAAATCGGTGAGTTAACCAAATCGATTTAAATTATTTCCGATTCAAACACCTCTGTTAGTGGTTAACGCACCTCTGTTTGTAGATACAATAATCTGCTTAACGGAACCGTCAAAGTAAACGGAAAATCCACTTTTATTTGGCTCTAATTCGAAAACATAATTTCCGTGTGGCAATACATCGTTTTTCAAAACCCTTGTGTATATAGACTTAAATGAAAGTTTGCATGGAGCTACACCCCGACGGTCCGTCTATATATAACTTAGCTAACTTATCAACAACTTGATTACATTTTTTTTTGATAAAATGTAAATATTATTCAAAAGAAGCACAAGTCATACAAATTGCATAACAATATCTTGGTCTCATGCCAAAAAAAAAATTAAAAGCATGAAAGCAATCCGAATTGGTGTAACAAAAACTTTAGAGAAACTTCACTATTTTCAAAATACTTATATAATTTTAAAATTCTGATCCCACAAATAGTAGTATAATTTTTAATTAATTTTGTTGATGTATCCATAAAACTTGATGTTCTCCCCATACTTTTGAGCTATTTGATCAATTCATTTTAAAAATTGGTAGACAAAGCCCAAGAGAGAAAAATAAATCTTTAACAACAAAAGAATAAGAGAAAAACAAATTAAATCCGCTTAACAAATTCAACTTAAATGTTAAAGTCCAGTTATGTTTTCCTAGTTTTTAATTGAAAAATCCTAAATTTTAATTAATCATCTCCAAACAAAAAACAAAAAGTTACTTTACTTCCTATTTTTTCCTAAATGATTTATGAATTTTTGCCTGGAAAATTTGTCATAGAAACATGAATTTTTTAATTATTATTCTAATATATATTTTTATTTGTTCCAAAATATTTAGAGAGACTATATTAGCTTGGTAGCTAAAACGGCTGAAACAAAGAGGTTGAGAAATCTACAAACCCGGAGAACAAGCTACATAAAACTCCCTGAGCCCACACCAACCGTCGATCTGCTGAAACCAAACTTAAACTTGGATCCACGAGACCACCAAAACCAACCTCGAGACTAACACAAAAACTACAGCCAAAGCGGAAGAAATCCGGGCCAAAAGGAGACTTACAAGCACCTCAAACTAGAAGAGGAAGGAAAAGAAAAACAGATCCAGAAAATTCTAGATCTATAGATCTAGATTTAAAAATCTAGAACTGATTTCCAACATCCAACCAACAACAAGACAATGATAAAAGAAGAAAGCCTACAAGAAAAGAAGGCGGAGCTTTTTTTAAAAAGAGAGAGAGGGAGCTAAGGCATCTCCAACCATAGCACTAAATTTGGTGTGGTGAATAGTGTCAAATTTGGTGTAAAAGTGAATAGTATTTATTTTCATTTCCAACCACAACATCAAATCTCACACCAAAAAGAATAACTTTTATTATTATATTATTAAATTTATAATTGTATTTATTTTTCAATAATTATGATAAATACTAATTATTCATAAACTAAATTGACTTTAAATTTGATATAACATTACATTCAATAAAAAAAATTACAATCGATAAAAAAAATTATCAGAAAATAAATTACATTGTACTAATTCTCAAAATTAATATTATGTCTTTAAAATTATCTTGTTGCATTTTTTTATGTTTTTTATTTTAATTTAGTAATTTTATGTTCGAATGTTTTATTAAATTTTATTATGTATTTTTAATCTTAATCAATTTGCATATTAATAACAATATTTTGTGCAATTCTAAATTATCAGAACAGATCCTACATTTCTAATACTGAAATATTAAAATCCGAAAACTGATCTGAATCAGAATCCGAACGGTACCCAAATGGCCAAACTATAAAATTTAATTAAGTAGTTAATAATAATTAAATTATATTAGTAAATAAAAAATATTTTTTAATGTTTGGTGTAGTGAATAGTGTTACACCAAATTTGGTGCAACACTATTCATAAAACACCAAAAAAAAAATTTGGTGCAAGATTTGGTGTATGATTGGAGAAGAATCAACATCAAATTTGGTGTTTTGGTGTATGGTTGGAGATGGCCTAATACAGATGATGATGAGGCTTAGAAGTTAGCTCTCAACTTCGTTGGTTAGTATTTTCCCTTCTTTCATCTCGATTATATACGTTTTAATACTTGCCACTTGCTAGAATAAAGTAACTCAGTTGGGAATATAATTATATGCTTACAAATTGTAAATGATTTTAGGAAAACTTGTAAATAAAAAAGCTCTATGAACATTTTTATCCATATAAACTTTTTTTTAAAAATTGTTATTTTTTTTTAAACTATCCTTACTACTAGATTAATACTTTTTGAAGAAAAAAAAATAGATAAGCATGTAGATACACAATTTTTAAGAAGATTTGAAGAAGAAATTTTTTGATTTTAGATAAGTTTTAAATTAGTTATTAGCTTGATGAAAGTTGTTCTAAAAACTTTAGAATACATATTCTAATATTCAGATTACGTATTCTATGAGTTGTACATGTTCTAAAAAAATTAGATTACGTATTCTATGAGTTTTTCATGTTCTAAAAAAATTAGAATAAAATTTTAGAATACGTATTCTACGATTTGTTCATGGTCTAAAAAAATTAGAATATATATTCTAAAATTTAGAACATGTATTCTATAAATTGTTCATGTTCTAAAATATTTAGAATTCGTATTATAATAAGATTAGAATACGTAATCTAAATTTTTTAAATTTAGCTAAAAATAGAAATATAATCTAAATTTAAGGAAAGTAATTTTTTTTTCTCAAAACTTTCGACCTATATATAAATATAATTGATTTTATCCTTTTAAAAAAAATTAACCCTAAATTTTGATATTTTGCGAATTTACCCTAATTTAATTAGGGTTTAATTAGAAACTAATTCAACGCATCTTCCTCTTCCTTTCAGCCATCTTTTTCCTCTAAGTTTTAGGTTTTTTTTTTATTTTTTCTTCTTTCCACAAATTTTTGTTATGATTATGCTACAAATTTATGTGATGTGTGGTGTATGGAGATTGTTTGAGAGAAAAGAGTGAAAATTGATTGTTGATGAGGAAAAACGTGGGAGATTACTTAGTTTGCAATCAACTACATCACTTGCAGAGTTGAGAGTGATGGTTTTAGAAGAATATGGAATAGAAGGTAGTATGGTTGATGTAGAATTCAGTTATTTACCCAAAGATCTTAGAAGAAAACGCAGATTTGGCTGTTTACAGAGCGATGATGGCACTCAGGATTGCATAAGTCATTAAACTAGCTGAATCGAGCGAGGTCGCCACTACCCTTTTCTTGAACTGAAATGGTAAAGTTAGAACATTTATAATCAATAGTACAAGGCAAATGTTATTGGATTGAAATCCAAAGTTTGGGTTCTTTTGGGCATTTTTCAAAGAGGATTTGAAGAGAGGTATAGTCTCTGTAGCTTTGGGTTTATGTGTATAGTTTCTACGCTGAGATTGTAAATTGGTTTAGGTTTTTCTTTTTTTTTCTTTTTTGTTCATGCTACCGTAAGATGATGCTCCATCCCCACTTTTTTTCGTTTTTCTTCGAAACTATATAATTTGAAGAAATGGGAAAAAAAAATTACAGGAGATATTTGGCAATGTTCAGTGGTAGTATTGTGGTCACTTTAGATAAGGTGTGAATTGAATTTAGACATGCCGTCAAGTATAAATTTGATAGAAGAATGTGCTTCTCTCGGATGCAGTGATCAAGCTATCGATTGTGAGCCAATGGTTGAGTTTCCCTCCTCTCCAATCGCAGAGATTCCCGAGATAATAGACATTGAAGATACTCCATGCAGAAGTCTTTATCAATCGTATGATAGAATTCCCGAAATTGATATTGACATGGATGCATTGAAGAAAACTGTAAAGGATGCACTTTTGAAAGATGAAAAAAATGCTGAGCAGTTCCGATGAAGAAATATCAAAAGCATTAGTAGTACTCACTCGTGAAAATGCATGCATTCCTATCAAGCCACCCAAGAAAATGAAGTATTATAATTGACTGAGAACTGAACATGTGGTGTAAGTATTTTTTAATGTATTTTGCTAATTGTTATTTTCTAAATTGCTTATTTTGGGTATACGTAATCTAATTGCTTGTTTTGCAGCTATGTGCTTCCTGATAATTATCAGCTTCTCAACGAGTTAAGTCTATATATTCTAAGAATATACGAAAATATTGCAACTCTTTTGTATGATTTTTAGGAAATTTTGTTAATTTGCTACATGTATTATATAGTTTGAGAGAAGAGAATCTGATGATCCAAGTCCTTACCTTCTTGCAATATGGCAACCAGGTATGGTAAACATAGTTTTATTATCTTCACATAAAAATAAACAAAAATTTTAATCGAATAACTTTTAGGTGAAATGTCATATTCGTACACTCCACCAAAGAAAAAGTGCAACTCCAATGGATCAGTGTTTTGCAAGTTCAAGACTTGTTCGTATTGTTGGACTATGCGGGAGCACACCTCTAACATTTTTCGTGGAACAATTTTGGTATGCATAATTTACTAGTAAACACTATAACATCTTTGACTTGAAACTCACGTGTATGTGTGTTATTGAATAGATTCCATGTAGAACAGCAATGCGAGGAGGTTTTCCACTGAACGGAACATATTTCCAAACCAATGAGGCGAGTGTTTTCTTATAAATTACTGATAAAATTATATATATGTTTTTAGTGAGCAAATATAAAAAAAATGCAATGTTTTTTCCAGGTTTTTGCAGATCATGAGACAAGTTTGGAAAAAAAGGACATCCTAATGTAAATTAATTTGCCATGCCTCATACGGACATCCTAATGTCCACCAAGGTGATTTCAATGCTACTCTAGCCGCGTCTTTTGCTTCTGAATTCCGTCCTACCCTGCAAATAAGAATCCTAAGTGTCTCCATCTTTCTCTAAGAAAATTAAGAAGAGATACGTTGTAAGTATGCACGTTACACACTTCTGCAGTATGTTTGCATAATATACAAAAGGACGTCCAAATCCCGGAAACAGATCCTTTTTTTTGTATAGAATTCTCCTGTTACCATAGCTGAAACCTTCCAAGGACAAAAGAGAATTTCCTTTAAAATCAAAGGGAGATTCAGGTTTATAGGATGTGATATTAAATGCATTAAAGGTTCTTACATGATCTCCTTCTTTGAAATGCCGTAATACTTTTCGCTCCGACAAATCTGGAAACAGTCCAACCTATACAATACAAAAAAACAAATGCTGTTTATTGCGGTGTACATAACGCCTTTGATATATAAGTAGTGGGTTTTATGTCTTGCCCTTTTCAAGACATAGACGTCCAGATTGTCAATTTGAGATTCAGCAAAAGCACCCTTCTTGTAAAGTTTTTCGCCTGCCTCTGCTGAAGCACGATAAAGTTCTGTCAATTCTTGCGCATCTTCTTCAACCAGAATCCGGTGAATATACTCATCTACCTGAATATCAGAAACTGTAAATTGCTTCTTCTTGGTAAAAAAAAAAACAAAAAAAAAACAATATCCTCTTAAAAGGAGCTAAACATAACAAGAATGAAATGTCTTCACATTTCTAGCTATAAGCCGGACTCCACTTCTCCAAACTTCCACAACCGGCATATCCATTCTGTTCTCGGATACAAAAACTTTAAATCAAGAATACCTAAACAACATATATTTACCACTGCAAGAGTTACCAAGAAAGTTCCAAATCTCTTACCCTGGTGGAGCAGTAGGCCATCTCAGAAGCGCAGTAACAGAGCCTACTTAGACAGTAAACCGGAAAAAAACAAAATTAAACAGAAGCTGCTGAAAAAAAGCTAATGGATTAGATCAAATGTGTGTCTTACCTGAAGAATTCTTCGAAAGCGGAATAGCAAGTGGGATTAGTCCCTGCTTAGCTCCAGGAGATATTATTGTTTCACCTAGATACTAAGGTCCATAAGTTTTCCTTTTCTATTATTACAGATTCAGAATACCAAATTTCACTTATGACATATGTTATAACAGGGAATTAGTAACAAGAACTTGCATATATGTTCTAAACATTATAAGGAATAGAATTAAGCATTGTTTCACCTCTTGTTTGAAGCACTTTGAGTAAGTAATGAAGATGCATTGGAGATTCAGTGGCAGCTAGATCTTTGATAAATGATACATGCCCTACACACACAATAACTCTATTCATTAGTCAGTCCCAGTGTGTATTTGGAGATATATTACCACATTTTTCTACTAATTGTTGTCTCCACCAAGAACATTCACTTCATTTTTCGAGAAAGCTCAAACACTGTCTCTTTTTAAACTCATCAAACAATCGAACATTTGTAAAATTCTACAATCATATTCAATTTCCACAAACGGAGGAAAACGAAGTTACCAGAAGAGCAACAGGAGACTCTAGCTCTGATATGGCGTAAAGGGAAAGCAGTAGATGGAGCTATGTGCAGCAATAGCGAACCCATGCCTCCTTATCTCTCTATCTTTCTCTTCACTCTGCTTCCTCAACCTCACACATTTGAGATTTTCGTTTTCCTTTTTAATAACTGTGATTAAGCTAATTCAGCATTTTATAAGCAAAATCATCTTAATTCCATGTTAATGTCTTTTTAATAAACCTAAATAAAAGACGTGAAACGAGAATTTAAAATTAATTCCTGGGTTTGACCATGGCTCTCAACGGATTCTTCATCACAACAGTAAACTCTAATTTTCCGGCGAAATCAATATCTGTTTCCGGCGTCGAAGAAGAAGTGAGGAGAACCAGAAGTCGCCGGAAAGGAAGAAGAAGAAGAAGAAGTTAAGAAATTCCAATTTGGCGTAAAAGGAAGAAGAAGAAGTTTGCCATTTGGGTTTTTCTAGAAATAAGGGTTTTATTTATTTATTTATTTGTAAATATTTGATTTCTTTTAATAAAATGTAAATTAATTCAATTAAAATGAAACCCTCTTCTTAAGTTAGAGGTTTATAATATAATTGATTTTGATGGAAATGTTTAAGTTGAGGGTATAATGGAGTTAAAATTTTAAATAAAGATTACTCCAACAAACTTTAGCAAAAAAAGATTAGATGGACAATTTGTTTGAAAAATGTCATTTTTTTTCCAAATTCCCCATGATTTTTATGAAAGTTGATTGAACGAACGTTCCAACCATTAGTGGAACAAGGAAAAAATCAAACTAAAAAAAAGAAAAAAAACAACAACCAACAATTAACAATAATGAATAATCAGATCGAATTGACTTCGTCCGTGTAAAATCTATTATGAAACACTAAAGAATAACAGATGCACCAGACAAAAGTCATGAATCTTATTTGAACAAGACCAAGTTCGCTTGCTGCTTCAATAAATCTCCCACTACTTAATTATTATTTGCTCTATGTTCTTTAGGTGGGGATATTCGACATTGTTTTTTAATGGAATTGGTTGTATTTTAAATACATAATCAAATCAGGTGTTATTCAATATTGTATTTATAAAAACTACATTAAAATACACTGTTATTGGATTAGTCATTTGTTTACTGTATTCTAACTGTTATTCAGTATGGACTTGATTTTGTTACATTTTAGTTAAAAAAGGATTTAAATGTATTTTTCTTTCTAAAACATGAGTAAACAAAATACTATCCTTTTGGCAAGTATTTCGTAATACCTGGCCGAAACCACTTTTGAACTGAAAAATTGATCACATCAGCTCTTTCTCTATGATATCGATTGCTTCATACTTTTCTGATTCACCATTTTTTGCTAATCGATTCAAAGAAGATAACCACTGATTCAATTTACCGGAGAAGACATGGTGTCAGATGCTACAGAGATGGAGCGATGGTGCGTAGTTCCCGCTGTTTGAGGATTCCCGGCGAGGCATCTTGTTGAAATTCTTGTACGCTACGAGATGTTTTGTGTCCGAATCGCTGATTTAGCTCCGACGATACAGCTTAATCCTTAGGAAGAGAACGGAGTTCTCAATGAAGCATTGAGATCAGGCCGTGTTCATTATATCTCAGCTGCTCTTCGTGATAAATTTCAAGTCGTTAAAAGTTTTTTGATCTCAAATCATGGATTCATTATTCGAGATTGAGATCTATTCATTTTTTTTGTTTTGTTTAATTACTTGTTCTTAGAGCTTTTCAGGGAGCTGAGGTAGTGTTTCACATGGCAGCTCCTGATTTTTTCAATTAATAATCTCCAGCTTCAGTACTCTGTTAATGTTCAAGGTTTATAGAGACTTCAATCTTGCACATTTTGTTTCTGTGAAAATGAAAATTTTGTTAGTTCTCTTGTTTATGCTGCTTTGTTTGGGATTATAATCTACAGGGACACAAAATGTAATTGATGCTTGTGTTGATGTCGGAGTAAAGAGGCTTATTTACACAAGCTCTCCTAGTCTTGTGTTTGATGGGTTCATGGTATTTTAAATGGTAGTGAATCAATGGCTCACCCATCCAAGGTATTAATTACTCTTTGGTGTTAATGACCTTGATGTTTTGTCTTTCTATTTTTGGGACTATATAAGAATATATGAAACTTTGATTTGCTCTTGATATTGTAAAAGATTCTAGTTATTAACACTTAGATACTTGTTTTTGGAGCTTGTTACTGATATACTTCTTTCAGCACAATGACTCATATGCAGCAATTAAACAAGGAGAAGAGTTGATACTTGACCCAGTTATTACTTCTTCTGATTTTATTGTAAGTCTGTGACTGGTTAGCAATTTCATTCCTCTTAACTGCTGCTACACTAGATATTAATGTGACCTTATTGCCACTTAATAAAGTTCTGTTTTTATAGCTTTTTTCAAAATAAAATATGTTTTGAATTGAAGCAAGGTGATGGTGAGTCTGAGATATGGAGATCTTCTACTGTGTTCTTCCAACAAAAGTGAGAATTCTAGTATGGCTAATGCATCAGTTGAATGTAAACTTGGAAGTCATGGGTTAGGTAAACTTGGCAATGAAGCTATTCATGTACGTTTATCTTTTGCATTTTATTTATTTTATTTCTTCTCTTTTGGTTTCCATTGCAGCATAAGCAGAGATTCTAGTAAAACATGCGACAAGAAATTGAGCAATTATTTTCTACAGAGTAGTTCGAGCTAAAATCTGTAGCTCTGTCCAAACTTCCTATTATTGCTTCGCTGTATGATGTTTGATTTTGATCCTTCTAACAAAATGTTAAAATTGTGCTTCGAAGAAGAGGTTTACATAATAAAGTTTTTTATGCTTATCTCTTCCGGTTGAATTGTACTGCTTTGTCTATTTAAATTTGTATATGAAGTTTGAAAATATGAGCACTTATTTTATTTTCAAAGATTTTCAAATACAAGACAATCCATTCTAATTACTTAGTAATGGAATTTAAACCACACGTATGAGTCTTGAATTCAACAAAGTCAACTAAGTGGATTTAAAAATTACTGCAATTTAAAGTCCAATAAAATCAAGTGAAAACCACAATTCAATAACAGCCCATCGTTCATTATCTGCTTTCCTTCCTCTTCCCATTTTGATCTTCTCTTGCTTCTTCTCTCAAAGATCAAACAGAATGGGAAACACTTTATCTTCAATTTTCGAATATATCTTTCCTCCCTTGGCTGAGCAGGCAAAGTACGTAACTGAACTCGAAAGTAATCTCAAGGGTTTAATAGATGCTAACCAAAAGCTCGAGGCAATAAGCGCTGATGTGCAGAAACAAGTTGAGGTGCAAGAAATACAAGGTTTACAACGGCTTCAGGAAGTCACGCTATGGCTTTCACGGGTAAAAGCCATAGGACCTGAGGTTCTTCGTGTGCTTGGTGCTAGTGAAGTCGAACTTCAAAGATTAGGCATGTATGGATACTGTTCTAGCGATATCAGATTAACCTATCTTTATGGTAAAGAGGTATTCCAAAAGTTGCGAATAGTTGAAGGTTTAATATTGTCTTCAAAAGCTTTTGAGGTGGTGGCTAGGAGTGGTCTTCCGCCTGATATGGAAGAAGGCCCCACTCGAGCCACAGTCGGTTTAGAGAACATGCTTGAAGCCACATGGAACCGTCTCATGGAAGACGAAGTTGGAATTTTGGGTCTTTATGGTATGGGTGGCGTAGGCAAAACCACCCTTCTCGAACAAATCAATAACAAGTTCCTTGAAAAAAGGGGTGAGTTTCATGTGATATCTGTACTGGTTTCACAAGATTTACAGATTGGAAGGATCCAGAAAGAGATCGGGAGAAGACTAGGCCTCAATAACATGGAATGGGAAGAAAAAACCAAAAACGAGAAAGCCTCCAGTATTAAAAAGGTCCTTACAAGGAAACGATTTGTTATCTTATTAGATGACATATGGAGGAAAGTGGATTTAGAAGATATTGGCATTCCATCGCCATCTACAGAAAACAGAAGCAAAGTTGTATTCACCACTCGTTCGAAAGAGGTTTGCGGGCGAATGGGGGATATCGTTGAGATGGAAGTCAAATGTCTAGACTCAGACAATGCTTGGAAACTATTCCAAAAGAAAGTTAGAGCTAAGACATTAGCAAGTGATCCAAAGATCCCTGAGCTAGCAAGAGTAGTTTGTGGAAAATGCAAAGGCCTACCCCTTGCACTCAGTGTAATTGGTGAAACAATGGCATGCAAAACGACAGTCCACGAGTGGCAGTATGCGATTGATGTTCTGGATTTAAATGCGGCTGAGAATCCAGAAGTAACAGATGAGATTCTTAAAATTCTTAAGTTCAGCTATAATGATCTTAAGGATGAGACGGTAAAGCAATGTTTTCAGTATTGTGCTTTATTTCCAGAAGATCATAAAATAGAAAAAGACATGTTGGTCGACTACTGGATATGTGAAGGGATTCTAAATGGACGTAGAGATAGAGAAAAAGCTATGAACCAGGGTTATGGGATTATCGGTATCCTCATTAATTCATGTCTGTTGATCGATCAAAGGGAAGGAGAGGAAGTAATAATGCATGATGTGGTTCGTCAAATGGCTCTGTGGATAGCGACTGACTCTGTTGAAAAGAAAGAGAGTTTCTTTGTGCAAACAGGTGCTAAGCTGCATCAGATGCCAGAGGTCGGTGACTGGAATGCGGTGAGAAGGATGTCATTGCAAAATAATGAGATTCAGAACATCTCAGGCACCCCGGATTGTCCCAACCTTACAACATTGTTCTTACAACAGAACAAGTTGGTGAACATCTCAGGTGAATTTTTTCTATCGATGCCTAAGTTAGTGGTTCTGGATCTATCTTTGAACCAAGATCTTAACAAGTTGCCAGAAGAAGTTTCAGAGTTAGTGAGTTTGCGATATCTCAACTTATCAGGAACAAAGCTAGAGAACTTGCCTGCGGGATTAAGAAAGCTGATCAAATTGAGATACCTTGATTTGTCTGGCGTACAAACTCTTTCAAGCATCAGTGTGATATCAAGTTTAGTAAATCTGGAAACACTAATATTAACTTATTCTAGTTTTTTAAGTCTGGAGTTGATAGAAGATATCGAGTTACTGAAGAATTTGAAAGTCTTGAGCGTGAGCATCAATGATCACGTTATTTTGGAACGTCTTTTAAGTGTCCCCATGTTGGCTAGCTGTATTAAAGATATATTTCTGAAGGGAATTACAGCAACAGACGTATCATTTGGAAAGGCTACAGCTAACCTTCGCAGTCTCATGATAGGCAGATCTTTCATCTCTGATATAACGGTGCATACGAGTTATGGATGCAGAAGTCCAAATGCTACATGCTTCCAAAACCTTACCTTTGTCGGAATTAATGAAGTCACTGGTATAACGGACTTGACGTGCTTGTTTTTTGCTCCGAATCTTACAACTCTATTTGTAGACGGGCCAACGGAATTGGAAGAAATTATAAGCAGGGAAAAGGTCTCTCGTATTATCGACGAGGGGTCAAGTATTATACCTTTTCAAAAACTACATACGCTTTACTTGGGGGATTTGAAGGAACTAAATAGTATCTACTGGGTACCTTTGAACTTCCCAAGTCTAATGCTAATCAGCATAGCTAAGTGTCCGAAGCTGAAAAAGCTTCCCTTTAACAGAGAGAGTTTCAAAGGAAATCAGGTCAGCCTATCTGTGGACAACCAAGAATGGTTTGAAGAAATCGAGTGGGAAGATGAAGCTATTAAAGGCCGGTTGCTCCATTCGAATCAGGTAAAAACAATAGCATTAACTTGGTTTTTAAGGTCCCTCGTACATTTCTCATTTCACACATGTTTTGTTATTCTCAGGTTCGTCCATTTGGCTACTCCGCAGATCGCAATTTGTGATACAATCCATTTCGCAAGTTACAACGGTTTCTCTTAAGGTTATAACTTTTCCATCTTGCTCAGGAACTCCTTTTCTTCATGCCAAAACCATGTCGTATTTTCTTGTCTCATATTATGATTGGTTTGAATTTTGTGTGAAATAAACTTGTATTGTATACATGGGTGGTATTTTTTATTTTCTGAAAGTTTCAAGGGCGTTAGTATGCGTGCATGTAAGATCACTAATGTCTAAACTTTTGTTATGTGATTTTGTTTGTCGTTCATGTATATGATGTGTTGTATTACGAAAATATACATGCTTGCCTGAGTTGCCTCGTTTTCTACTCACCCAAGTGCTACAAAAATCAAAATTCGCTAGACACAAGAGTGGGAACCAATCTTTTCTCGTCCAAGGAAGTTGGCTATATATACAACAATATCTGTTGGAATGTTTTCAATCTTATAATTTGTACAATATAAGGTTTTCATCAACGGACTTAATAAGAAAATTTCAAATCTGATTTGATGTTGTTACTTATAATCTTATATGATACGTAATTCTTGAGCTGACTTTGGTTTATATGATAAGGAACCCATAAGAAGTGTAAAAACAGTGAGAATTTCGTCTTAAGAATCTGAAAACAGCAAGCAGTTGTACTTTTTCCTTTTCTAGTTCCAAGTATACCAGCATGAGACCCTCATATTCCAGTAACTCTAGAATATTTATTGGATTGTAAAGATGATATTTGGTTTTCCATCTTTTAACTCAAAAAAACATTTCCAAGAGAGAACTTTTTGTCCAAATCTCTGATTAGTAGGCGACATAAACCATAAGTTTTAGTGAATTTAGCAGAGCTTGGTATCAAACTCGAGGTTCTTGAGTCTTGACCCACCCTCTCATTTCCCCATCTTGAAAACCCGGACCTAGCTACCACAAACATTTACAAGTTTTGCTTTTAAGTTACAACAAGAAAATGATTCATCAGAGACTGGAATGTTGTTCTTGCTTCACTCGTGAAATTCTCAGAGGAAACTGCAGCTCATAGCGTGGCAGGCTGCGATCTAAACAATCTGGACATAGCGGAACCATAGATTCCATCGATCTACCTTCAGATCTGCTCAATCTCTCATTCGTCAAATTGACTCTGTTGTGCGTAACAGAGCATCAAGTCTCAGATCCTCTACTAGTACACTAGCCTCCGATTCACTCCAACTATGGTTCTCCACGGCGGCGGCGGCGGACTCAAGCCCTAGCGCCTCCTGATTGATCCATAAACAGCCCAACAACCTTTTTTCTGGTTCTCCAAAGTAACTAGATGAGTCTTATTTCTTATTTTGGGCTTCCAAAACTAGGCCTATAAAAAAAACAAGAAAATGATTCCTGTTAAATTACGAGGTAATTATTGTACTCTAGTCACAGTTTGAATTTTGTAAATGTAACATAAATTTTTGGTATATAATTGTATATAATTAGTGATTGATCTGTTAATGCTATGATATATTTTTTGTTTTGATAAAGAATGCTATCATATACTTATGTCTTAAAGTTTGTTTTTACTGAAGTTTTCTGTTGAAGAACTACATTATACTAATTGTCATACGTAATTGAGTATAGTTTCGTTATATAACATAACAGTTTTAGCATAAACGAATCAATAGATCAACAACAAAAATTTACATAATAAAAAATATGTGTTAAACCAAATTCTATTAAAAATGAGCCATGAAAATGTGAAAATAGTTATTTGTTTGAATGCAGATAAATAAAATAATAAATTTTGTTCTAAAAAATTAAAAAATTAGAAAATTTATTAATATGAAATGAACTATAATTTTCTTATAAAAATTAAAGAAACGTTTAATAAGAAGCATTAAAAACGGTTTATTACAAGCATTAAAAAAACCTACAAAGAAACACAAAACTCAAATTTTATAACCAAAAAAAAAAAAGTAGAAACGCCACGTCATCGATCCGTGTCGTAAGTCGGCACCAAAATACACTTTCAACGGTCAGATTTTAATTACTCGCTCTTCCCACTCTTTCGTCATTTGCATCTATCTACATAACACTCTCTCTCCAACCTAACTTTTTTTTTTTAACTCCCTCCTTCCACAAAATTTTAATTTTATCTGAAAATTAAAAGAGGGAAACAAAAAAAACCAAAAAAAAAATCTAAAAATCAAAATCTCATCTCCTTCCTCTTCTCTGAATCCATGGATCCTTCTCTTTCAGTATCCAATGATCCTCATCATCCTCCTCAGTTCACAGCTTATCCTCCTTTCACCAACTCCAACCCCTTCGCCGCCTCTGCTCCTCCTAACCACCCTTTCTTCGCCACCGCGCCGCCAAACAACAACCATATGTTTCAACCACCGCCGACTCCAGTACCTCCGGCTTCAACTCATCCATCCATATCTCACCCTCCTTACTCCGACGTAAGTTCATCTTAACTTCCATAATTAAAAAAATCTTACATTTTAACTTCAAACTAGGGTTTTCAACTTTTCAATCTCAGTAACTTGAATTTTTTTTTTTTTTTTTGATTTAGATGATTTGCTCGGCGATTGCTGCGTTAAACGAACCAGATGGTTCAAGCAAGCAAGCGATTTCGAGATACATCGAGAGAACATACTCTGGGATACCTGCTGCTCATGGTGCTTTGTTAACACATCATCTCAAGACTTTGAAGAACAGTGGAATCCTTATGATGGTTAGGAAATCTTACAAGTTTGCTATTACTCCTCCTCCAACGAGTGTAGCTGTTGTTGCTGCTGCTGCTGCTACTGCTCTTGAACCTCCCAGATCTGATTTTACAGTCAACGAGAACCAACCTTTACCAGATCCGGTGGTGACAGCGACGGCTGCTCCAACTCCTCCGACTCAGAAACGTGGTCGTGGTCGTCCTCCAAAAGCTAAAGCAGAAGTTCAACCTCAGACTAATGGAAACCCCAGTTGGGAACAAACTGAATTACCTGTGGAGACACAGCCAGAGTTACAGCCACAGGTACAGCTACAGGTTCCGGTTAAGAGACCACCGGGTCGTCCTAGAAAAGACGGAGCTTTACCGACAGTGAAAGCTTCTGTTTCCGGAGGTGTGGAAGCTGTGAAAAGAAGAGGAAGGCCTCCGAGTGGAAGAGCTGCTGGGAGAGAGAGGAAGCCTACAGTAGTCTCAGCTCCGGCTTCTGTGTTTCCGTATGTTGCTAATGGTGGTGTTAAACGTAGAGGTAGGCCGAAGAGAGTTGATGCTGGTGCTTCTTCTGTTGCACCACCGCCACAACCACCACCAGTTAATGCAGAGAGTGGAGGAGAGGTGGTAGCGAAGAAACGAGGAAGAGGACGACCTCCTAAGATCGGAGGTGTTATTAGGAAACCTATGAAGCCGAGGAGAGGCATTCCTCGTACTGGAAGACCTGTTGGAAGACCCAGAAAGGTAACATTTTTATCGAAATTTTCTCTGTTTTGTCAGTGTTTTTGTGATCGCACAGTGATAATTCTCAAACCCGAGGTTATTATAGAATTTGATGTTTTTTAGTCAAATATACAAAGAGAAAAAGTTGGAACTTTTGGTCTTGTGAATAAATGTCACTTTCCATTCTGAACATTGTCTCTTTCAAGCGTGTGAGTATAGAGTAAATAAATAGATTCTCTAGAGATTAATTTTATTCGTGTCTCTGCTTTTGGCCTATGCTTATCTGGTTTTAGATGTCCAATTAATTTAAGATTTCTCTTTGTTTGGTATTCAAGAGCAAGTTGGTCGGTGGCTCGCTTTTGCTGGTAATAATTTTTCAATTGAACTGGTAGAATTGCATAGAAAATTCGATTTTAAGATTCAAATGTCTAGCAAAATTTGTTTTTTTAAGCGGAAATTTGCTTATTTAACCAAAGTGTATTTCCAAGTCTTTATGTTATTGTTGATTGTCCACTAGAATTTGTTAATCTATTATATTGAGTTCTCTAATTACATCTATATTAATTTCATTTATAAATTTAGAATGCGGTGTCAATTGGAGCTTCTGGACAACAGGATGGTGACTATAGAGAACTCAAGAAGAAGTTTGAGTTGTTTGTAAGTCAACTAATGAACAAAAACACAATATTTTGTTCTTTCTTGGTTTCATGCTTAATTGCTTATACTTTGGATTTGATCCCTCATTTATGCAGCAAGCGAAAGCTAAGGATATTGTTACCGTGTTGAAAGGCGAAGTTGGAGGAAGTGGAAATCAAGCGGTGGTTCAAGCCATACAGGACCTGGAAGGGCTAACAGAGGCAACAAATGAACCACAGTACATGGAAGAAGTGCAACCAGAAGAGGAACATGCTGAACCCGAGCCAGAGGGACAAGGTCAAGGACAAGCACAAGCACAGACAGAAGCAGAGGCTATGCAAGAAGCTCTGTTTTAAAGAGAACCTTGACACAGTTTATAAACGGTAGCAAATGGTGATGAAGATGGTGGGTTTGCTTTGTTGTGTTCCATGAAATTGTTGTGTTATAAGAGTGTTTGCAGGAGAGAAAAAAAAAAAACAAACCCAATGTGATGATGATGATGATTGTGTCTCTAACCAAACAACAAGGAGAGGTAGGGTAATGTCTGTAAAGTGAATTAGGGTGTTCCCATTGTTCATGCTCTCTCTCTTTCTCCATCGACCATATCTGTGTAGGTTTTGCTTTGTTTCCTGATGTTTGTTAGACTCTGTTCTCTTCTTTTATTTGGTCGCTTAGGCTTTTTAGGTGTTGATGGTTCTCTAAACTTTTATGTAATCTTAATTTTTATGACCATTTCTACTTCTTTAATGGTTTCTTCAGTCTCTTACGTTTTGCCAGTATTTTCTTAAGCCACTAAAATTAAATTAACGTTGCTTATGTCAGTTGCATTGTTTAAAACTTCGGAATCCGGTTTAAAAAGTAATTACTGCACCCTTGTTGAACTTTGAAATCTGGTTTAAGTAATTATTGTAGCTTTGTTTGAACTTGGAAATCTGGTATAGTAATTATTGCAAAAAAAATTAGGTAGACGGTAAAATGTGTTTCTTTTCACTCGCACAGTCACACTTGCTGCCAAAAAAAATATAAATTTCACACCTTTTAACCATTTCCAACCTTGTATCTCTAAAAATGTTTGAATTTGAAAAAAAAGTAGGGTGATTTTCAAATTTTGTTTTATTGAATTTTTTTTGAAAAAGTTTTTATTTTGGTCAACTAAGTTAAAAGAAATCACAAACAAAACTATGTATAATTCCACTAAATTTGTATGTAACTACAAAGTTTCTTCATTTCAGAATAAGGATTTTTAAAATATCGAGAAATCCTTAAATCGTAATTTAAAAACTCTGTAAATTAATTAGATTAAAAAGAAAAGAATTAATTGCTAATAAAAGAACGACTAAATGTGGTCCCATATCGGTTGACGCAACGGATTCTGAACCTCTTGGTTCTTTGTTTTGCTCTCTCCAAGCTCCAGCCATGGTGACCATCTTCTAACCGCGAAAACCATCCTCTCTCCATCTTTCTTCTTAACCAAGTTTCTCTTTACTATTTCCTTCTTCGTCCTCCACATTTCTCAATCGTTCTTTACAAATCTCATTCTCAAATCCTTCTCCTAAGCTGAACAAACAAGGTACGTGCATTGCGAACCCTAGCTTTTTCTGGAAATGAAATTCATCCGTTCTGCTACTCAAGAGCCTGAATCAGTAGTATACAGTCTTCTTCTCTAGATTCTTGGTTCGTTACATCGAGATTTTCTGAAGCTTTTAGCGAAATCTAGTTTGTTTAGTTTAGTTTTAGTCTTCCATTGAAGTCTATTTCATAGGGCTTCGTTTCCAATATAGATTCTTTAGTGCTGCTACGCGAGAGCTTGAATCAAGTATTTAAAAGTCTTCGTCTATAGATTCTTGCTTTATTACATTGAAATTTCTTTAAGGTTTTAGTCAAAATCGAGTTTGTGGTTGTTAAATATAAGTCTAATCTCCGTTGAAGTCCGTTTTTTTTTCTAGGGTTTCGATTTCGTTTTCATAAAGCGTTTTCTTTCTTTCTTGATTTTGCATCTACAGATCTAATGGCGAAAACAGCTAGTGGACCTCCTTCGACTGCCGGAACTAATCCCGTACCTCCAAGATCCGATACACCCGGAGCTGAGCCTGATAACAAACCTCAACCTGAGGTCACCGGTGGCTCAGCCGCCGTTACTGCTTCTTCGAAACGTGGCCGTGGTCGACCAGCAAAGCCTAAATCTAATACCAAGCAAAACGATGCCGTTTCTGCTAAAAAACCAATCGGTCGTCCGAAAAGAAACCAAGCTCCTGTTGTTCCCGCTGAGTCTGTGGCTGCTGCTGCTGTGAAGAATACTCGAGGTAGGGCTAAGAGCTCGAACACTGTGCCTGTGACGGCTGCTCAGGTTACTACTACTGCAGATGGTTCAAGAAAACGAGGGAGGCCAAAGAAAGATGATGTGGCGGCTGCAACTATGGCTCCAGTTAAGAAGCGTGGACGGAAACCTAGTACAGAAGTAGTTGCTGCAAAGCCTGTACGCACGACTAGGAAGGTATTTTTCTTCAAGATCCTTCTCCTCATTGACAAAATGGCAGAAAAATTCTTAGAAAAAGGTCTTATACCAATAATGTGATTGTTCTTCACTGTTTGTTCTGCTTAGAGTGGAAAAACTTCACAGTAGTTTGTTATTTGTCTTTGGTTTCAAATATAGTCTATTTTTAAGTATGCATTATCTGAAATTTCCCGTTTTGTTTTTTGAAAAGATGTGTATCTTATTTGGATTTTGGTGTATTTCCTAAATCTTTTTTTTGTATAATGTGGAAATGCAAGTGGTTGGTCTATTTGGCGAGTCGTTATCATTTCATTTGAGTCAATATCTTACAAGTGTTTAGTTCATGTAATACATAACCATGCTTATACAACTGTGTATACTTATGTCAAATTCGTTTTTCCAATAATATGGATTTTGGTATATTTTCAGAAACTTTTTTTGTATAATGTGAAAATGCAAGTGGTTGGTTTAATTTGGTAAGTCGTTATCATTTCATTTGAGTCAATATCTATCTACAAGTGTTTAGTTCATGTAAGACATAACCATGCTTATATAATATAAGTGTGTATATTTATGTCATAAATGGTTTTTCCTTGCATGAACAGAAGACCTCTTCAGTGGCACCAGTAGCTTCAAACCTCGGAGATCTCAAGAAAAAAAGCACAGTCTTAGTAAGTCAACTATTCATCCTCACTTAGCTTCTATAGTGATTTTTGGTTTACATTACTGTCTTCATGGTTCATACTCAATCCTTGCATCAATTTGGTTTAGACATTATAAATCACAAATGATACTACTATACTAGCATTATTGTTCTGCATGATTGTACATTATGTAGTTTAGCTAAGAAGACGGAATAGAAGAGTCATTTGATTAGTTTCGAGGATTGTTTTTCAACTAAAAGGAAAGAATCTGATGATAAGGGAAAAATGTTGCAGCAAAAGAAGCTGAAGGACGCAGCAGCCAAGTTGAAAGTAGCAGTTACAGCAATTGAGGAGGTCCAAAAGCTAGCAGCTGAACTGTAAAGGCTGATTTGACTCATCTACCACGGGATCATGGAGAAGAATGTTATGTGTGTTTAGGGAATTTAGGACAACATTTGTTTGGTGAAAAACTGATTGGTTGATGATGGTTTAATTTTCACTGTTAGATTTGTTTTTTTGTGCTTTTGTACGTTCGTAGGAATGCTACCAGAAGAGAAAACATTAGTGTTAATGGTGTCAGTAAGCTTTGCTGATATATCTTTGTGTAGCTATAAGATGGGAAAACTTCACTCTTCCTTCTTCATTGAATTGCTATGTCTTTGTCGTCAAGGATTTTAACTTTTGTTTCTTTTCTTGTATTTATGAATCTGCTGATTTCACTATTTGAGAATCATCTTCTGAAATTCTCAAATTTCACTATTTTTCAACTAATTTACCGGCCTTTCATTAGACCGATCATTTTCTTCATAGAATCTAGTTACTGTATTAACAAAAATCGAAAGTTCATACTTTACCAGTCGATATTTGATCGAACCCAATCCAGAATAAGGTTTTTGGATTCTTGTTCGCAAGGCCCATTTATGACCAATGAGAAAGAGACGAGTGATGACGTCGACTTCTCTGTCTTTTTTTTTTCAAACTTAAAACCGTCGCGGCATTTGATTTCAATTTCCCCTTCAATTCTCTATTAGGGTTCCTCGCGGATCCTCCTTCATCGTCTTTTCAAGGTAACGTCTGTAACATAAGCTTAAATCCATCGAATCTCTCGATTTTATTACAGATGATCGTTTATCATCTTGTTTGATCGGATTCATGTGAAATTCTGTCTCTGCTTTGTCTCAATTCAACTCAAATTTTCTGGATTTCGTTATTCAAAAATAAAAACTCTCTCTGAGTTTCTCATGGACTGTGTCTAATTTGATTCTGCTTCTTCTGGATTTAGAGGAGAAGATAAATATGGAAGTGGATACAGTACCAAGGAAGCCTCGTATATTATTGGCTGCAAGTGGGAGTGTGGCTTCTATTAAGTTCAGTAATCTCTGCCATTGTTTCTCTGAATGGGCAGAAGTGAAAGCTGTCGCTTCAAAATCATCTCTCAATTTCTTGGATAAATCTTCTCTTCCTCAAGAAGTGACTCTCTATACAGATGATGATGAATGGTGTAACTGGAAAAAGATTGGTGATCCCGTGGTTCATATAGAGCTCAGACGCTGGGCTGATGTTATGGTCATTGCTCCTTTGTCTGCAAACACATTAGGCAAGGTACTAATTAATCATATAATCTCATAATGATCCTCTCTGTTTAGTATCACCACTGAAGAATATAATTGCTGTATCACTATTTTGAATATAGTCTGGACTCTCAAGTAGCTCTTTTGGATTATATTCAAGCAGCAGATTCATATGCAATGTAGCTTAAGATTTAGAGTTGAAAATTCTGGAGATTGTTTGCATTCTCATCATCTAAACATACTTCTCTTTTAGTCATATAGGTGTCACCATTGGAAGATATATCATTGTAACAAGATTTTTTGATAATGCCAGCTATAATCTAGACTCTAGAGTAGATCTTTGGCTTATATTCTTTTCATCAAGCAACAGAATCATAGGAACCGTAGCGCTTATTCCTATGAATGTAGCGCGTAGCTGAAGATATGAGTAGACAATTCTGAAGATTGTTTGACCATATAAGTTTCGTTGTTGTACTGAAATGGTTGATCTTTGGCTCATATTCTTGTTATCAAGCAACAGAATCATAGGAACCATAGCGGGAAGCTGAAAATCTAGAGTTGAGCTCTTTGGCTCCATATTTTCTTGCGTCTTCATGATCTAAAAAACAGTCCTTTCTCTTTACAGATTGCTGGTGGGTTATGTGATAACCTATTGACATGTATAGTAAGAGCGTGGGATTATAGCAAACCGTTGTTTGTTGCACCAGCAATGAACACTTTAATGTGGAACAATCCATTCACAGAACGGCACCTTGTGTTGCTTGATGAACTTGGAATCACTCTCATTCCTCCCATCAAGAAGAAACTGGCCTGTGGAGATTACGGTAATGGCGCAATGGCTGAGCCTTCTCTGATCTATTCCACCGTTAGACTGTTTTGGGAGTCACAGACTCATCAACAAAGCGGTGGAACAAGTTGAGCTTTACTTAACCATTGATTGCTCTCGATATGATAAATATGTCTTTTGTTCTTGAATAAAAGAAGAACAAGCCTAGCTTGAGTTGTTGTCTGAACAGTCTATGACCCTTGAATCTTATGAAGATATATAAAAATATCTACGAGTCATAGCAATGCAGATTTTATGAAGCACAAAGACTCAAGTGAAAAGGGAAACAACACTTGAGTTTTTCTTACAATTTACGGTTCCATGATAGTAAAAACAAGCAAATTTTGTCCTCCAAGGAACAGTTTTATTTTAAGGATTCACAAGAGGATAGTTTATAGATTTTGGGGTAAAACCATTGAATTTTACTTCTTGTTGGCGATGAATAATCCCCATTTTTGTTCACCAGATGCAGTCCTTTCAAGCTTTGCTCTCCATCCTCCGATAATGTCATTGTAATCCTCCTGTAATAAGTTTTTGTGATCGATATGAGACAAAAAAAAATAGGTGTTTTACTCAAAAAACAAGTTGTTGAGAAATGTTTTTACTTCTGAAAAGTCGCTGATGAAAACTTCTTTCTGATTCTTCGAGTCTCATGTTTTATTTCAGAGCGAAGACTTTACTAGAATCCCACAAGTATGATTGTCTTATTGAAGTCTCCACATCATTGCGATTGTTACAAAAAAACTTATTGTTCTTGCAAGTATTAGTGATTTTCACGACTCATTTGCTTTCTCGATGAGATTTATCTGTTTCCTGAAACAGAAAAGATTAATCTGAGAAATTTATCAGCAACATCTCTAACAATTTGAATAGATGAAAGCCTATTGAGGTGAGTATATTAGACATTTTAGAAGAACAAACTCAAGAATATCAAGATTGTCAAGAATTATAATGTTCGGATTCAGCTGCTCTTCTTTTGGCTATCCTGCACCTAGAAAAAATTAATAAATAAATCATAAATGGTTATAACAGATGATGCCAGTAAACTCTTCTGAATAATGTTAGACAGTCGTTGAATTCATGCTAATCTATGTTAAAGTGTGTAAAAACAAAAACAATTACTCTTTAAAATTTATGAACTATTGAACCATTTTTTTTCAAAATTGGTACCAAAAAAAAACTAAAAGTAATGAAATGTCATGGAAGAGTTTTCATACCGGCAAGTGAAGGCGAAGGTCACACCGGCAAGGGAAGGTCAATGTCATGACCATTTCAAACAATAAATTAAGTCCATGTAGCAGCTGGACTTGCAGAAAAATTAACTTAATTTAATTATTCTATAAACATAAACCATCAACAATAATCCCTAAACCCTAAACCATAAGCCCTAAACCTTAAATCCCAAACCCCAAACCCTAAACCTTCAACCTTAAACCTTTGAGATTAATTTCTCAAATTAGCCTTTTATGTTTCAGGAAATATCTAAATCTTATTGAGAAAGCGAAGGATTCATGAGAATTATTTACACTTGCAATAATCATTTAAATTTGTTCTTAAAAAACCTATATTCATGATTTATATAAGATTATAAGAGGTAAGTTAGATTATTTTTATATGTTTTTTAAAAATTAGTTTTTGGAATTTTTTTGTTATGATATCTTCAAAAAAATACAACAAAAAATTTAGATAAAAAATGTTAAAGCTGAAAGTGAAAAATTATTTGTTTTTATTTATTTAATTTTTTTTAATAAGGGGCATTCCATTTAAAAACGGGTGGAAGAGTTACCGAATAAAAAAATAAAACGTAAAAGCAACAAAATTATTTGTTATTGCTTACAAAGAAGACAACAACTTAATAAAATGAAAGAAATGAAAGTAAGTGATACTGTATGTGGAGAAGTTAAAAGAACTTCTTCTGACAAATTTTTTACATCTTATTAACTGTTTTTGTTTGTTTGTAATTGAGTATACGATAAATGACCTCTCCCCTCTTGAAGACACCGTCATCTCAGTCACGTTGCCACTCCGGCGTCGTGAGTAGATTTCCTTTTTTTGTTATTATGTAAGCCTCATGCGTCAACTGCGGTCGGTGGAAGACTGGGGAAGCTATGTTGGCTTAGCTCTGGGCACCGGCATCGTAGCGGTGGTCGTCCGGCGGAACTAGGGGTTTGTGCTACTGCCTAGCCGGATCTGTGAGGACCCGATCTTGTGAGGCGTCCTCAAGCCATCCTCTACTGTTCCTCGGCTGTCCCACGGAGGTTGCGAGTCTTTGGGTCAAACGGCGCGGCGGTGGAAGGGTTATTCCGGAGAGTGGGTGAGACGATTGGGAAGGCGGATCTAGGGTTTGAGGTTTCCAGAGGCGGTAACCTCTATGCCAAATCGGAGCCTTTAAGTCTCCTCAACCGGTGTATATGCTCATGATCTGTAATACTCTTTCACGATGGTGTTTTGTGAGGCTTCGGGACTTTCCTCAGCCGGAAGCGATGGTGTTGGTTGTTGAGGGCCAAGGAGGATATGGTCGGCGGTCTCCTTAGTCGACGTGGTGGAAGCGATTCGGGCAGTTCTATTCTAACAAGTTTCTCGGCCATCTGTTCTGGATCTGGGGGCGGTGTCTTTAGTCGACGTGGTGGAACAGTTTTGGACAGTTTCAATTCCGACAGGATTTTCCGGTCATCGGCGGGCGGTGCTTTTAGTCGACGTGGTGGAGCGGTTGCTCAATTCCGACGAGGCTTCAGGCTACCGGTTTTCTGTTTTGTATCCTTTGCTCTCCGGTCCGGTTATATCGTACTCTTTTCGCTGCATTTGTATTTAAAAAAAAAACCAAAAATTTTAATACGAAAATCCTTTTAACAAAAAAAAAAGGTGATATTGTATGTTGTAAAATGTTATCATGTCTTTCTTACATCCGAAAATGATTTAATACCGAGATTTCATGGGATATTGGAACTTGCTATTAGACTTCCCGTCTTATTTCTGGTTGGCTCTCTCTTACAGTGTGAAAATAAGTTGTGTTTCATTTTAACGAGTACAATAGAGTTGTGGATTAAAAATGGTTTGTAGACCAAACAAAGCGAGTTACAAAAAGAAGTAACCAGGTCCAAAAGGTATAGGAGAATGAGCCGGCCCATTTCTTACCCATAATAGGCCCAATAACTAATGATAAAAATACCCTTTCTATTCCAAAAGTTCGAATATCACTCAAAAATAATCAAAACCGTTTTCGCTTTCTGAGACACCTCTCTCTAATCGCCTTGCTTTGCCGCCGCCGTCTCCGTCGTTTCGCTACAGCCTATTCGCTTCAACGCCGGTGAATCCTAAACTTAGGTATTACCTGAAAAAGGCATTCCAAGTGTATGGTGGCGAAATTCTTAGTTGTAGTCTGAAAATTGAATTTAACTTATTCGTTAATCCGTTACTGCAATTGCTGCAGAATCTGGGTTTCTTTCTTGATCATAAAAATAATCGGAGAGAGTTGTACAAACATTAGTTCTGTAGAATGAGTTTTAGGCCTTGAAGTGTTGTTCTCTGAACTTTTGTAGTGCAATTGATCAATTGAATTTTGATGCATCGATAGGGAAATGACTGTTTCATATGCTATTTTTGATGGTGTTCTTTCAGAAATTTTGCAAAAACTGCAATTAATTATGCATTTTAGTATATAGATTCCTTTCATGCTACAGATTATTTCTTTGAAAATTTCAAGATTCGATACCAAATGAGTTGCTATGATTTGATTCTTCTCTGTTGTAATTTGAAATTTGAAGAACTTTAAATCAGATCTTTTGTTTTCTCTCATGATTTGTTACTATTATAAATCACAGGAAATTTGTGGGGTAAATTTGGTGACAAAAGGGTATGTGCGGATGAATCTTCTTCTTACATATCTGTGTGACGAGAGATATGAATTCGCAAGCAGAAGTAGAGCAATGGGAATCTCTTGATCTTGGCGATTCTGAGCTCCCGTCTTTTCTCCGCCCTTGCAAACGCAAATCTCCATCAAGGTCTCTGCTACCGCCTGTGCAACAACAGAATCCAAAGGCGGGTTTTAATAGTAACTCAAATCATCATCAGACTCTTCACCGCTGCTCCTCACGTGATCATTTTCTTGAGGATAGTTATTCCCGCTCCTTAATTCCAGGACCTGCCGGGGTTTTTCAAGTTGCAATCCGCAGAAAGATGAATAAGGATCCAAAATCGTTCAATGAGCACGGGGAACCAATTCCAACTCAAGAGTTCCTACGTAAGGCTGCGGAAGAACCTGATTGGGAAGACAAGGATTTCTCTGAGGACCCATGGGTCTCTGCTGTTGATTACATTCGAAGTGAAGGTAGAGCTTTTCCCTAGAAGTTGAAACTTGTAATTTGTGATGAGCACATTTCCAAGTGTCTAAGGTTTTTTGTTTTTTTGTTTCAAAATTTTGGCAGGTTTGTTGAGCAATGGTGGGAATGGTATTGGAACACCTGTGAGCGAGATTAAGAGCAGATGTGGCAATTGGGGTAAGGTCGATCAGGTATGAACAACCTACTCAATTTGGCAGTACTCTTTAGTCCACTCCCAGTATATTAAGAAATCTAGTGACCATACTTTTACTATTCTGGTTAGAGTATATTGAAAATCAGCATCCTATATTAGTCTGCTGGTATGTGTTAGCTTTTGCTTTGTGTTTGTGGCGAGAAAGACGGAATATTCTGGGAAATGTATTCACCCGATTTGTTGCTTTTTTATCACAATGCTAGATTTTTTGGTTAAGCTATGTGCTGATGCTATTTTCATAATGATCCTAACGAATGCTTATCTTTGCAACCAATACAGTGAAAAGTTTAGTGACATTCGAATTGTGGTTGGTCATTTATAGGTTGTGGCAATCATCAAAACTTCTACTCCAAATGGTCTGGGTGATGTTATGGTGACTCTTAAGGTAAAAGAAAAACACACCAGAAACTCTTTTACCAATGTGAATGGTTTTCACTTTTTGTTTTTGTCACACACAAGTTGTCAGGTGTCTCAAATCTGTGTATTTCTGGTAGGATCCTACTGGAACTATCGATGCTAGCGTGCACAGGAAAGTTATCTCTGAGAGTGAATTTGGAAGAGATATACGAGTTGGTGCAGTGGTGATACTTAAGCAGGTTTGTCGTTTTTCATTAAGGAGATAAAACAAATCTCATGGTTTTGACTTTGCTTCTTTGTTTCTTGAGTCACTTTTGGTAAATCAATGGAGATTGACTGAGATATAGTGTTTTGCAGGTTGGAGTCTGCGCATCTTCACGGTCGTCACACTACCTTAACATAACATTGAAGAACATCTCCAAGGTAGTATTTCTCGGGTAGTTTTTCTTAAGATATCAAATTTCACCTTCTTATATTCATTTGGAATATATGAAAATTTCTTAAGGCTAGAGAGTTTCATTTACAGGTTATCACAAAGGATACTCCGGTTTTACCAAAGCAGAACCATTCTGAAACGAGTGCCAAGAATCCTGTTCCTGTGAATGGTAAAGTGATTAAATTTTATTTCGAGTTTTTTCGCACAGTTTGATCGAGAAAGTCAAACCTTTAACGTGGTCTAACAGAAAACGAGTATTTGCGACTGCAACCCAAAGTGTTTACTGTGGAGCAAGGAACTACTCAAGGAATCATGAACAATCTCAGACGAAATGCTAAAGAAAGCAGTGAAGCTCTCAATGATATAGAAATGGTTGGAGAAATTAATCCAGCAGAAAGAAGCAACTTCTGTCGAAGAAAGGATGTGAGAAAGAATCATTGTGAAGTTAGAATGGAGCAGACCCTCTTGGGAAAACGTGATTCAATCAGCCAAACAGGGCAGCAACTGTATGAAGATTTAGCTACTGAGACTGATATTGTTGATGGCATTAGACCTGCAAAACGGATCAGTAGAAGTCCTGAACCGCACATTGATGAGCAAGAGACTGTACTTGGGAACTCTGATGAAGTTACAAATCAAACTATGGTCCAAAAATCTCAGCCGAAGGGGTCAACTAGCTTGGTGGCACAGTGGACAGACGAGCAACTTGAAGAACTCTTTGCTTTTGACTGAAATGAACACTTTTGGGTTACTTTTGATGTTAAAAACAATTCCACTTTTCCAGATGGAGAGCAGTGCAATAGAATAATGTAAAGCAGTTACAGAAATTATGAAATTGGAATCATGAGTTCTCCATTTGAAACAGGATTTAGAACAAGAATTAAAGCAATGGCAGTTTTTCAAAATACAATATCTGGTGAAGTTTGCAAATCTAAAAATGAAGGTATTAATAAGGAAGCTTTTATATAAGTAAGAGATCAAATTGCAAATAGTCAAAACTTAGGTCCCTTCTCTTTATCCACTCGTTCGCCGGCCAAAGCCCTCCTAAAACCTTCACTCACAGTCTCTGGTGAGATCTTACCGGAGAGATAAACAAATGTCATCTTCCAGAATATTCTTAGTCGGAAATTCAATTTTCCGACCTCACCAACCCTCTTTTCCCCTCTCTTTCAATCGCTTTCCCTCTATATCTCTCCGCTTCCGATGCTTCTCCAATGACGCCGCCACCGCCACCGCCACCGCCGCAGCAGTAACCACCGTGGATTCGAATTTGCAGTCTCCACCTCCTCATCCATGGCCTGAGTGGATAACTTTCGTGGATCGCTTGAAAACGAAAGGATATTTCACCAAAGACACAGAAGATGATACGATTTACCAGGAAATGAATCTAGTGAAAGATGCTTGTCTCAGCTTCGCTCGTGATCGATACGACGTTCTCAGGTATAAAAATATCTCAAATTTCTCATTCTTCAATGTTCAAAATTGATGATTTGTTATTGCTCTTCTTGATGCAGATCATTATCATCAGGAGATATACAAGCTCTTGTGGAGCGTGGATGCCCTAATCTCTTCAGAAAAACTGTTAATTCTGCCAAAAGGATTCGAGCTCATGTTCGATTAGACGAAGGAGGTGTATGTAATGTTAGCTATGGAATTGTTAAACTTTGAAATAGGAGAGATCTTTTAACCCATGAGAAAAATGTTTTCTTTTTGATTTTAGGTTTGTGGTTCTTGTGATCTTCGTAGCTCTTGTGATAGAGCTTATGTGATACTTAAGGATACAGAATCTGATGCTCGAACCGTTGATGTTATGCGTTTACTATTGTTCAATGCACTTGATACGATTGTTATCTCTAGAGGTGAAATTCCACCAGGAAAAGAACTTGTTCATGAGTCTGCAAGAAGACTTCTTTTGGAGTTGGTTGAGGTCAGTGAGAAGCCTGTAAGCCCTGCTTTGCCAAAACCCTCTTCCAAGGAATCTTTACCTCCGAAAGAGAAGGCTTTTAAATCGAGGAACAATGAGCCTTCTCAACGTGTGGCTTTTAAATCGAGGAACGATGAGCCTTCTCAACGTGTGGCTTTTAAATCGAGGAATGATGAGCCTTCTCAACCTGATCGACCTCGTTACAGTGCAGATTGGGCTTGTCCCAAGTAAGTGATGTCTAATAATGATTAGCTCGTAAGCCATGTCGCTAGTGAAATTGGACTGATCGTTTATACACTGTGAATCCATTTTTAGCTTCCTTAACTCTTTTCTTTCTAGATCATATTGTATCTAAGATTGCAATAATGTTGTCAGCTTCTTTGAATGAAGAGGTTAAAACATTGGGTTGAGAAATTAGTGTTTTCTTCTGTAAATTTCTGACTTAGTTTTTTTGTGTGTTTCTGCCTCTGTTTTCCTCCCCAGATGCGATTTCGTAAACTTTGCCAGAAATGAAAGATGCCGAGAGTGCAATGAAGTCGCTGACAGACGACCTGTTGCTGCTGTTGTCAAGGAAGGAGACTGGCTATGTCCTGAGTAAGTCTTAATCTGACAATTACCAGTTTTTTTGTCGAAATCAAAAGTATTTAAACTTTTATGCCACACCCTCATTGGTTATTTCCTTGCTGATTCCACAGGTGCAGTTTCTTAAACTTCACAAAAAACCAGAGCTGTCTGAAATGCAAAGCAAAGGGACCAAAGAAAACTTCAGTGCAGAATGTTGTTGAAATGAAAAAAGGAGACTGGAACTGCCCTGGGTAATTTTCCCTTACATCTCAAAGCCTCTACATTATCTTTTCTTTTCTGCTTTTATGTCTTCATGTTTGTTTATGTTCATCAACTGTATCTGCCTTTAGTTATGTTCATCTTTTATCTGTCTGCTAAAGATTTGAACTTTGTTAAGTCGTTGAAGCTTGTATCATTGCTGGATTGCTCTGTACTGATTATACTCATTTGTATATATATTTTCAGTTGTGGATATATGAACTTTGCTAGCAACAAACAGTGTCGACAGTGCCGAGAACAACGCAAGAAGCAGCTAGCGGAGCCTGGAGATTGGGAATGCCCCTCGTGTGTCTCGCTTTCTCTCTAGATTTCTACTTTGGTAGTTTGTTTTCTTCGTATTCTAAACCAATCATTCTTGTTCCCCTGGCTCATGTTAATTTTGCAGATGCGACTTCGTGAACTTTAGGAGAAACGATGTTTGCAAGAAATGCGAGTGCAAAAAACCTAGCGAATCCAATATCGATCAAGAAGACCATACATGGAAGCGACCTGCCATACTGTAAACTTATGCTTTTGAACTTGCCAGATTCACAGCTTGCCACTTCCTTTCAATGTCTTATTTCTTCTTCTCTTTGTTGAGTTCCCAAATTTCTAAACAGATAAACATTTTTGAAGCAGAAAAATGGAACCTATTATGTTGTCATATTCATCGTCAAAGCTATTTTATATAGTCAAGTGCAAACTACGTCATCTCTAATACAAAAAAAGCCATACTTTAATAAAAGCTTCAGGGCCAAAAATGCGTGTAAGTTCTTCGTCAGGAGTAGACCTTAGCTACTTTACAAGGGGATTCCCATGAGAGACAACAGCTATGCACAAAACTATTGAGATGATGATGAGATCAGATTCATCAGTTAGTCTCCATTTTTAAATTTCACCTTCAGATTCCTTTTTCCCTCTTCTTTATCTACAGAACCATGGTTCCTGAGACATGATTTTGGCGATGGAGCAGGCATTGGAGACTTCTGTGACACAGGAACTTTGTTTACTTCATTGTCTTCCTCAAATGGGTCGAGCTGGTACAAAACCTTTGACTGTCCTAATGAAAACTTCTTGCTCCTTGCAAATTGATAAGCTGTCACTGCATCAATGCTCTGCAGGAATACTACTTTCCCAGAGCTTTTCTCTGGGTTTACATCAGTTCTTGAAGCATCTATTTTCCCAAACACACTGAATCTCTTCAACAGTTCTGATTTGGATGGGAGATTCCCATGCCTACTCAAGAACTTCATTCGCAAACATTTTGGATTATCAAGCCGCATATCTTTCATCAGGTGTACATTCCTTGGTTCATCAGTAGAAAAAGATTGTTGGCCTGCTTTCTTCTTTCTCTTGGAGTTACGTGAAGATGCTTTGTCTTGTCTCGCTTTCCTTTTGACCCCAATGGATCTGATATTATCAACGGCTCTGGTCTGGTTTTCAACAGTTGTTGTAGCTTCCAAATCCTGCAACTGTTCTGCAGGTGCAACGCCTACATCATCAGAACTGAATTCTGTGTTTGAAGTCCCAGTAATATGTAGCGAAACCTGTCCTACTTCCACAATATTCGACTCCATTGCATTGTCAGAGCAGTTTTCTTGTGTTCCATTAAAAGTCTTCCCATCTAATGACTGCTCTTGCGAGGTCTTGGCACTGATTATAGAGCTATCAAGCTTGTTTCTTGCGTAAGCATATGTTTTTCTGACAGAACAAGCTAGAGTACGACAGGCTCCAGAAACAACAAAAGAAACAGGCTTTGCCAAATAAGCTTTGTCGTGACTCGCATCAAGCAAGAGTGACAGTTGCTTTGCCGATGTCACAGGTTCATCAACCAAACCAATGATGTCATCATGAGTTTCAATCATAAGATCAGGAGGTGCTTCTGATACAGCAACTCTTAGGGCAGTAACAGAAGTGGTGTCTTCCTCTATCATATCTTCCATTGGATGTCCTGAATTCAGTAAGCAAGTACTCTGCTCAACTTGACCCCGTTCTCTACTCTTGGACCGGTGACCATCATCCCCATGATCAGCTGTTCGAGCCATGGTTTCACAAGCTCTCATGATGCTAGAATCAGAGTTAGTTAGAGGGTTCCTCGTATTCCATGTGCAAATCTGAACTACTTCATCAACAGGCTGCTCAAAGGAAGGAGAAGAACAACGGTGGATATCCTTTGGCAATGGATCTCTTAGACTCAAATCTCTACCGTTTTCCATGTCTGCATCCGCTGTCTCAGCAAACATTGAAACCAGGTTGATGCAGTCCATCTCGTTTGACATATCGAGACACCAATCTGGTTCTTCTGAGCGATCCATTGCACCTACACAAATAAACAGACGTATTTCAGAATACAAATCATAGCAATGTCTGTGTATCAATACTTAACCTTGGTCTAGTGTGAAACAGAGCATATAGATTAACACTCAAATTTGGCGTCTTTAAGTTCCTCTAAACCTAATCGAACGATAAAGTAACAATAATCTACCAAATAGATATTTCTTTCCCAATTAAACTGAGCTAACACAAGAACAAGAAAAACCAGAAAGTAGAATTTCCACACTTACTTCCTGTAATCTCCTCATACACAGATTTGGAGCGATTGGAATCAACAGTGTAACGCCGAAAGCTAAGGATTTGAGCGCTCGAACTGTTGGTCTCAGCTAATCTCCGTAGAGGCACATTTATCGAAACGGCCATATCTCGAACAAACCCCAGGGCCGAATTCGAATTGAGAGGAAACCAAGGGAGAGAGTTTTCTCTATCGAAGTAAGGCGAATCAATACGTGGCTGGCAACAACACCATAGCCCAAACGAGATATTCCAAAAGTGGGCTCGCAGAGCTCTGTTCACAAACCGGCGACACCTCCGTGAATCTGAAATCAGGGTTCGGAAATCGCGCTCGAAGCTTCGGAGACAAGGTTTTGGAATGTAACGCGGCTCCATTAGGCCGAAGAAGGAGACTAGAGCTCCAAACGATTCGGATGGATCAAGAATCCGACCCGGAATCCATATATCTACAAAGCTCAGGCTCACCCACACTAGCTCCCCTTTCTTCCACATCTTCTCTGAAATTAGGGTTTGAGCCTTCGTTCTCTCTGAAATCATCGCTGGGACAAGATGAGTGAAACTGTAGCTCTGTGTAACGTCTCCTCATAGAGATTTAATCAATTAACTGAATTACACTTTATGCTGTTTTGAACTCTTAAAAACTAACTGCTTGCCGTTTAATCAACGTTTTGTCTTTGCATAAACACACCATGCTGTTTGTAACTCCTAGAGAGAACTTCTTGCCGTCTCATTTATTCCGCCGTTGAGAAAATTCACAAAAGCCGCTGCTGCCGTGGCAGCTCAGTTCGGTGATTCAATGGCGACAACGACGACGGTGAATGTCAAACTTTCTCGATCAAATCGTATCTATCGCTCTTCCGTATGTTCGAAACTCTTTCTAATGATCACGATAGTAACGATGAAGATGAATTTTGAATTCTCCGGTTTTGAATTTACTCAGGAACCAGTTGAAGGAAAAATCGTGATAAAATCTGCAAGTTCGATTTCTCATCAAGCAATTCGTTTATCCTTCAATGGATCAGTCAATTTACAGGTTTCAGATTCTCTTTTGAGCTTTGTTCAATTGGTTCCGAGTTAAATCTCTTCCTCAATCCGGCAGGTCCGTGGAGGATCAGCTGGAGTTATAGAGTCTTTCTATGGTGTCATCAAGCCCATTCCAATCGTGTAAGCTTCTTGAATTGATGCCTTGGTGTCAAAATTACTCGAGCTTAAGCAAAATAATTCGTATTTGGCTACAGAAAGAAGACGATCGAAGTTAGATCTTCTGGGAAAATCGCTTCTGGAACTACAGAGGTAAATTTCAACAATTTAATGTCTTCAGGCGAAAAATCTCATATAACTGCAACATGAGTAAGCTAAAGCTCCAAGATACAATTTTCTCTGTGTGGTTGTATTTGTTACTGCAGATACCATTCTCTTTAAATCTGAGGGAGTCTGGGGAAAACATTGTAGAAAAGTTCTATGAGACATTTCATGGAACAAATATCAATATCCAAGTCAGTCATTAGATCATTTTCTTTGACATTTAGGAAATTCATCTGAGAAATTTGGGAAAAAAATTTGATCCAAAAATCTGTGACAGTATCTATTAACTGTAGATATACCGCGAGGGTACTTGCACAAACCTTTATCTGCTACTATGGAGTTTATAATTGAGAGTGGTAGAGGTACTTTTCTTGATTCCATTGATGCTTGTAGGACAAAGTTGAAGTGTTCTGTGATGTTTTTCTTTCTTTTGGTTTAAGTTGATCTTCCCGAGAGGCCAATTCCTCCAGAATTGGTCATCTTCTACATCACTCAAGACACTCAGAGACATCCGTTGTTGCCCGAGATTAAAACAGGTCTGTTCTTCTAAAACATCTCGACTCTAATCTGGAGATTTCCTGATCTGTTTACGAAGAGTACTAATTGGACTATTGATCTCACAAGGTGGTTTTCGAGTTACTGGAAAAATAGCCACCCAATGCTCTTTGCAGGATCCACTCAGTGGCGAGTTAACAGTAGAAGCATCTTCAGTTCCTATTACTTCTATCGACATTCACCTAATGCGTGTCGAGTCGATTATTGTAGGGGAGAGAATTGTCACTGAGACCTCTTTGATTCAGTCTACACAGGTGTTAACTATGACCCTTTTATTTTGTTTATGTAACAAGTGTAATATCAAAAATGTTTTGCTAAGAGACTAAGATAGTTCTTCTCGTCTCATGTTCAGATTGCAGATGGAGATGTGTGCCGTAACATGACTCTACCTATTTACGTTTTACTTCCTCGGCTCCTGATGTGCCCTTCCGTTTTCGCAGGGTGAGTTTCTGTGCTTATAAACCTAGGAAGTTGACTGAAACAAGCGACTCTCTAATTAGTTTATACTATATACTGCTGGTCGATGATCATTGTGTCCAATTATGTCTTCCTGGAACAGTCCCTTCTCAGTGGAGTTTAAGGTATGCATCACCATAAGTTTCAAGTCAAAGCTAGCCAAAGCACAACCGAAATCTGATCCAACGGCTCCAAGACTATGGGTGAGAAAGAATCAATCTTTCTTTCTTTCTTTTCTTCACATATGATTTGGTCCATAGGGTAATCAATTCATCTGAAAATTTTCAGATGGCACTAGAGAGATTACCGCTGGAACTTGTCCGGACAAAGCGAGATCAGTTTAGCTGCTAACATACCAGGTCAAGACATGTTTATTTGATTGTCATACACATACACTTGGAATTGGAGTCGTAGGCTTCTTAGCTTGCTCTGCCTGTCAAATTTAAGCGGTTTAAAAATCGTGCCTGTGTACAACTACTGATGGTTTTGATTTTATTCCCCTGCGCTATGTTTGTTAGTATGTAGACAGTAGACTCCAAGATTTTCCTACGACGCACCAAAGACTCCAAGTCAAATCTACTATGTTTTTAAAACGGAAAAGGCTCAAAACACAAGGGATTGAGATATTTTAACTCATAAACAAATTGAATTAAATGGATATGAACAATGTACATGTGTGTGTTGTATATACATAACTAGATAACGAAAGTGATCAGTGAAAAAAGGCAAACAAATACTTATCTCCTGTATGTTACAGCCAACGGCCATTGCTGCGAATCAGGGTGAAGAGCTTTGAGCAAAGCCACAAACTTGAGTGTGTTATCAATGCTGCACCACTTGAGCTTCCATGTAACTGAATCCACTGTTCTCTTGTCTTTGATCTTTAGTGACACAACACTTCCTTGCGATTCAACAATCTGAACAAGGACATATATTCAAGTTCGTACATGGAAGTTGACGTCCCATCAATATCAAGTGCAAGTAAAAGGGGAAGAAGAATGAAGAAACTTATTACCATCTCAGATATATCAGAAATAGAGCAGCAAGAGTCGAGCAAGAAATATGGAGAAGAAGAAGAATATGATGTTCGAGAACTAAGTTGTGAGAAGTCCTCATTGCATATAAAGAGACGTCCACCAGCCACAAATAGTGACCGCCAAAGCCACGATACTTCTATTCAGTTCAAATTAAAACAAAAATCTTAGTAGTCACTCAGTGATAGCTTTGCATTGGAGATTTTGGGCGCAGTGAACATTAATAAGACAAAAACTATAGTAACAAAACTGTGCTGCTTCATGTTTTATGATGCAGAATGCAACAAAGGAGAGTGAAACAAGGGGAACCAAAAGATTTTCTCAGCTTAACATTCTCGATGTCATGTAATTAAAACTAGAGAGATAATAATGAATTTGACACGACTTATTTTAAATATGAATCATATAATCCAGCTCGCCGAGACAAGCATGCGTAATTGATTTGGCCTAATCACATGTTTGCAGAATTATCGATTAAAAATACACTTTCAGGTCAGTTTTTTCACATACAGTTTCAGGGGAAATGAATAACATTGTACTGAAATTTTAGTGAACCATTTTTTATTAATCCAGGATATCATAGTTAGGCAAGAGAGAATATACCTCCAAGAGTGCTGCTCTGGAAATGGAGAACATTGTACTGAAATATACTCAGCTTCACGCCTCCACATATTTCTTTCTCAAACAAGTCCACCTGAATATTCTCCAGACTGCCATTAAAATGGAAGAAAAAAATTATGACAGCAAAAATTTACAGAGCCAACTCTAGGTTGAAAGTTAATAATAGCTTACCTTTGCAGAGAACATTTCAGTTCTTTAGCCTGGGAATCGAAAACTTGTATGATATTGAGTAGTTCTGTTGTTTTCTCAAGCACTTTGTTACGAAAATGTATTCTGCCTCCTCCCAAAAGTGTAGCCTACCCAAAAGGAAAGAGAAGGTTCAGGGACATGGACATGGACCCAAAACCAATCCACAAAGCCGAACCAAAAAAGAGACTAACCTCACAAACTGAAGTCCTAGACCAACTGAAACATCTTGTAAATCCTTGACTTTATGGGAACACAGTACTCTTATGGTACTCCCTGCAGACACCCACCGCATTAAGAACTCAGCATCAGCAAAATTTATTAGGAAGACAGTTGATTAGTCTAACCTTCATAATCAGTAGACACACCCAGGAGTAGCACCTACAGCTTGTCTTGGCTACTCAGCAACAACACTGCTTCCCTGTTTATCAGAATAACATCAGAAGGGAAGCGAATAGATAGCATCCTGATATGATATAGCTTCTCATACTAGCTATGCAGTTATTTAAAAAAAAAAAAAAAACCCGAAATTCACATAAGACTTTTTCATATATCACCCACTTTGAGGAAGCCAAAGTGTCTAATCTAATGACATCGCATACTTCTGCAATTCAATTGAATATTAAGAAAGCCTAGAAATACTAAAAAAGGATGACATCTCTTTTCCCTCAGCAAGTCAGGAATCAGATATACCAAACTAATGTCATAGCCTATTGAAAGGGACTCGCATTACTATCCTTTACCTATAAACTACAACCATGCAAATGGAACAATAACTCACCGCTGCTTATGCATGGAACCTTTCTGTAATATAAGATCACAACTCATGTATGTCCTACAAGTTTCTTGAGAACTGGAATCTGACAGTTTTGCTGAAAAAAATTCCTCGACTAAATCGCTTTTGTCTTCATGTGTTCTTTTAGTCCCCAAAAATCTAACGTTCCTATTTCTACTACTACTAAACGTTGACAGGGAACTTTCCCGCAAATGATCAGAAATACTGTCATCTTCACTGGAATCGCTGATATCTGCATCACTCCTGAGAGATGTCTCTCCATTAGTAATGCAACTTTCCTCTCCCTGCAAGGAAACATATCTTTTTATAGGTTTCCTTTTGCTTTTACTTTTCTCAACCAAATGGTATATCTCGTTAACACCAGAATCAAGTTTACCATTAGTGGTTTTCTCCTTCGTCGATTCATCTGTCCTCGAAGTTTTTATTATGCTACCATTCTCCAGTTGAGAATCAAGAGAGCTTGTTCCTTTTGGTTCACGTCCCGGAATCTCCTCTCCAAGACTATTCACATTAAAAAGATCTGTCAACCGCCCCTCTTCATGATTCGAATACTCAGACTCAGAGTCATAGTTCTCATCTTCACTGCAGCTGCTTGTGCTATCAGATGATGCCACTGAATAAGAATCTGCAGACGACTGCAAGATTTCTTCCACCAAGTTATGACGTCGATATAAGACATCTTTCTGATAATGAGGGGGTGACCCAGGATATGTTGATGATGATTATATCCTGAGTTATATCCAACGTTGACATGTTTCCATTTTCAGCTAGCTTCTCCCTGGCAAGTGTTGTAGGAAACAGGTTGTCTGGTTCAACTGAAGCTTCTATCTCATCTGAACTTAGATTTAGATCTGTACTTCGAGGGCATAATGAAGAGATGTCATTGGTTATCTTTTGTGTCTCATTACCTTCAATGTACTTCATATCATCCCTACCGATTTCATGATCCACACATGAACCATTGCATTTTAAACTTTTCCTATAACTCTTATCTCTTGAAGCACGTAAAGACCCAGATGCATATTTTGGTGTTCCAGTATGCTGCCTCGGGATTTCTCTGATCTTTGTATAGTACTTCTTTTCCAAATTGATACCAAGGCTGTCTTTGCTGACATCTGCAAAATCCTCTGATGAATGATCCATCCATTCCTTGAACTCTCGCAGCCACAGAACAGAACGTTCTTTTTTCAGGTGTTCAACTTTTTTTATAAGATCAAATATATCGGCTTCTTGATCACAATTCACATTCTCTTTGTTCTCGTGATCACATGAAGCTGACTCTTGGTCAGAATTCACGTAGGTGCTCTCTTCCTCACTATCAATAGGAGCGAGACGGCAGATCTTCTTCTGCTAAATATTAAAACAGGAAGATAATTAGCTTCCAATAATTTTTTATCTATCCAAAGTAACCAAGATACTGAAAAGCACAAATAGAGAAGCTGAATGCGACATGTGCATGGCTCACAAAGTTAACCAGAAAGTTACACTACACTGCCCAATTTATTGGCTTGAATTCCTTTTTTTTATTTTCCTGAATTCACTATCACGCAGGGAAAACAGGGTCGCTACAAGCAAGAGAAAATAATATATATATATGTGTGAGTAAGTACATTGTAAATGGACTTACGGCTGCTTACCTTTTTTGTATTACAGCTTCCTTCGTCATTAGCTTCCTCTCTAGCTGGAGAATAGAATCCATAGCTGGCAGGCTCACTTTGCCTATGGGCTACAATGATTTGCCTCTTCCAAAATTCTCTAGTTCCTATCTGTTTGCCATCTAACTTCAGCTGAAAATCCGTACAACACAACAAGCATTACAAATCAAGCACAAACCGACATTCTGTCTTCTTGACAAGATTCCAGTGTCTCCAAAACAAGAATATAAAAAAGCTTACAACATCTGGAAGAGCAATGTAGCTGAAGACATGTGCCCTGTACCATCGAGCACAACACACTGGATTTCCTTCCAGCCACAATTCTTTCAGTGATGAAAAACTCCAGAGGTACTCCAATTCTGAAAAGTTGGAAATAATATTGTAGGAAACATCAAGGCCTTCGAGTGACTTCAAGTTCTCAATCCCACGCAACGTAGTTAGAGCATTGTTCCTCAAAACAAGTTTTACAAGATGACAGGATACCTGCATTATCCAAAAAAATCTGCATATGGGTCCCAAGGATGAAACCAGAATCAAAGTTTCAGCACAGATACATGTTTTCAAAATTATACCATCATATTCCTCAAACTATGCAGATCATCTACACATTTCAAATGAAAATAAAAATATGAACTTCAAGGTCAAAAGCAGGTACTACAACATTCCTCCTCATCATACAACTATAGGTGTTAAGTAATTTTGGATCAAACCAAACCTATGCATGAATATGCTGAAATCTGAAGTTTCCCACCTCACTCAAATGAGAGACTGTTCTAAGATGATTGAATCCTAGATCAAGGTGCTTCAACTTAGGGCATCTCCGAAGATTATCCACTTTTGCAAACTTGTTCCGACTCAGATCAAGCGACTCAGCAGCTGGCAGAAGCTGCAAGGACTCATCCATGAGCACAAGACGGTTACAAGCACAAGATATGACCGCCAACTTATTCCACTCCGGGGAATTCGTTATCTCCGCAATTCTACTGGCGAATACATGCCGCAAAGCATCCTATACCAAATCGGAATAATACATAAACGCAATAATCAACCTTGAACCGTTCATTGTCCATTTCAAAGATACTAATAGTGTTCAATTTCTCAGTACAACCTAAAGGCAACACAAAGGAAGTAATAACTAACAGTGGAATTATGGCAACTGATCTTTTCCAATGAGTGGCGGAGCTGAAGCAAGCCTTTGGCCGGAGAAATTGATAAATCACAGCCACGAAGTTCCAAAATCTTAAGCCTACCAAATGGAGTAAGAGAGAGCGGCGTTGGATCACGAGTCGGCGAAGGAAGCGTGGAAACGACTTTAAGTGAAGTAAGGATTCGGAGGATACGACGGAGTTGCTCGAGTGCACGGTAGTCTCCGAGGTCGGAAACGTAAGCGCGAAGGTAATCAACAGGAGCACCAGAGAGCATGCGTTCGAGTTCACGGAGAGACTCAAGACGGAGATGAAGATAGTGAAGACCAGCTGGATTAAGCTTGAGAATTATGGTTTCTTCGAGAAGTGACTCAGCTTCATCTTCTAGAAACTTCTGTAGCTTCTCAAAATAGCGATCTCCCGTCACAATTGCCATTGAAATCGGGAAAATCAAAGAGATTTGGCTCAACGGAAACCGAATTACATACACCGACGCGAGTCGTTTTGAAGAGATAACAAAGAGGAATAAAATAGGTTTAGAGAAGGTAAAAGAAAGGAGGTTTTGGAGGGATAAAGATAGAAACCGCCATGGCTGATGCGACGAGAGAGAGAAGAAGAAGAAGAGGAAGAAGAAGAGAGGAAGGAGGAATATGAATAGAAAATAGGAAATTACAAAATTTTAGTTAAAGGGTATTTTTGTCTCTTGGTCACATCCCCGCGATTTTTAATAAACAACACTTGGTCGCCATGCCGTATTGCCGTTGAAGAATTGGGTTTTACTTATTTGCATTGACATTTTTTGGGGAAATATTGCTATTTAGGCACCTTTATCCACAACCACAATTGATGATTGTAGATATCTGAACTTAATTCTAAGAGATTTTTGAGTTTTGGAAAGAAGTGAGAGGATGTGAAAAGGTTGTATTTTCTTGACAAGAATCAGTCGAAAATAATAATTTTTTGTTCAAAAAAAATCACAAAATTACAATTAGACTCGATTTTGGGTGTAGTAAGGCAATAAGTGGTGTTATTTATATCTTCGCATAAAACTCATACTTGACTTGGAAAAACAAGCCACGGATAGACAATACCTGCTCATCAAAAAAATTCACACAATCTCTCATTAATACAACACCGCCATAGACAAAAATAAATAAATAATTCGAAGATGTGATGTTAATTACCATAGAAATGAGTAAAAGTAATTGTCCAATGGTACGCCTTTACTACGGATCAAGTCCTCAACGTGTCTCGGAACTGGATAAGGTCTATTTTCATTCATATCTTTGTTGGTCTTTTCTATATAGATCGTGTCCTCACCAAAGCCCATGGCTTTAGCCAATTCAAGAACGTCAACAAAGAACCATGTCCCCGAACTTGGATCATTTGGTGGAACCAATATGCCTGTTATTTCACTTTTTCTAACAATACCAACCACTTCCACATGCATAACCCCGGAGACTTGCTTCTGTCAAAATATTTACACACAATTTATCTATGAAATTTGATATATTGAGTACTTTCTTTAGGTTTTATGCAATGAAAGACCAACTAACCTCAGCAATCACTGGCTTGTTCAAATTATACCAAAACTTTGACAATGGGTTTTGTTGAGAGCCAGAGGAGACTAGTTTATTAGCTTTTCTAGACTTATTTGCAGCAGCAACAACAACATCAGCTTCTATGGATGCTAGAGACTTTTCCTTCCAATTCCAAGGAACCCATCCGCGATTTACTAGAATAGGGGACTTCACACTAGTGACAAAATTAAAAGAGAAGAACAAATAATTGCGCCCTGTTCTTTTTTTTGTTATTTTATCCAAACGCATAAACCAACAACATCTTGATACACAAGCAACAACAACTTGCATCAAGATGCTATGGAGTACACAAAGACTCACCTATTTGGTTCATTAGGAATTGGAAAGAGAGGTGTAATGACATAGAAGCCATTTTCAGAACCTTTAGACATGGATCTAGGCTTTGGACCCACATAGATCGACTTTTGCTTATCAAACATACCTTTTCATACGACCCTTCGAAAGCCTAACCTATCCACATTCTTCGTTTTATTCAGCTCCATTGGTTCCATTTCTAACAATAGTTGTCTATAATGTAGATGTTCCATTGTCTTGAAACCAAAAAATTGCAACAAAGTCTTTACAACGATCATAGTTTAACACTATTGGTAACACATTATTCATTGACTCAAAAGAGATTATAATGAGAAATCAAGAACCTTTTCTCGCTGTCTCAACTTCTGCCATTCCGCCATGCCATATGTAACCAATCCACCCAAGAACCATAACAGCGTTGACCCTCTTTTCTTCTCTGCATAAAAATATTTTTAAAAAATCCATCTTCATAAATATATATCACAAAGATTCAGAGCTTAGTTATCATAAATTAAATGAGGCAGAGCACGCGTTAAATACTTGCAGGTGGTGTAACCGAAGAAATCGATTGGGTGATCTCAAGAGAAGTTGAAGTTTGTGGAGCAGAAGAGAGATTGCTAGTAGTAGATAACCTGTGACTGTGAGTGATCAACCTCCTTAAGGTTTTAGAAAAGAGTTTCGTCATCTTAGTTTTTCTCCTTCAAGATTATTGATCCTGAAAATTTTTGGTGAAAATATATGACGAAGAGGAAGTTTGATTAAGTCTTCATTCTAATGTTTTATTTTCTTATAAGCATAAGCACATGGCACACCAGCTAATTAAATTATTATCATATGTTGATAAGTGATTGATGGAGTCATTTTATAACAACTATAATGGGGTTACAAGAGTAAGACAAAACCAGATAGTTTTCAGAAATAAAACTTATAAGTTGCTCTTACAAGCCCATTCTACCAAAACTTGAAGAAACAAAAGCTATACAATACTACTATACTATAAGATAAATATACTCAAAATGGTCTGAGAAAGTAACACCGCCTTTAAATCCTGGTTGGGTCTAAATTGGTCTTATTGCAGATGATGAGCTGAGAGGAAAGCTTATACATTCAGACATCGGTGTTCTACAGTCTATTGATGACTTGTTGTCTACGTTATAAGGTGATACATTAATGATCCTGCAAAAAAAACAATAAGAAAACAACAAACAAGCTTAAATTAAGTAGCCTGTTTTGATTATGCTATGATTAAAAAATCTTGTAGCTTAGTACCTTTCTTTGCGTTTCTCCAAGAACCGAGCCAAGGATGCTTTGCGTGATTGTGGTAAATACACTGTATTGAATTATAACAAAATTGTGGTTAAAGCTTATATAGAAATTTGATGGACACAAAAAATGATTAGGTCTTAAGGCTTCAATTTTTAACCTGCTGGAGCCATATTGAAGGCATCGGTTTGGTTGTTTCGCGTGGATGCCAAGCTCGCCAAAGTAACCCCATTGGATCCACTTCCGGTTTCAGAGACAATGTACGAGATGGAAGGCATGAAACTAGGCAACATAGTTGGAGGATAAGTAGTAGGAGAGTGATTAACCGGTTTTTGAGAATTAGGCATTGAAACCGGTTTAGCCTGAGGTCCATTTCCAGCTAGCAACATGATAGCTTGCGCCTGTGGGGGAGAAATAAAGATTTAAGAAGAATGATTTATCATACTTTATCTGACCTATAAATCATTAACCTTTCCAAGTTAAGCCTACAAATGTTACTAACACATTGTAAAGCTTCCAACGTTGAACTAATTAGGGAGTAACTTAGGTTATGTTACCTTGTCAGGAGATATGTCTTTATAAACAGATACTGAGCCGGCATAGAAGATTGTCAACTGAGGAGGTGGTGGTTTTGAAGAAGATCTGGAATAAACATAAAGCTACAGTCAACTATACAACTAAAGAGGCTCTCTCTAGCTCTCAATTTTAAACAGAATAAGTGAGTTGCCTAATATTAGTTGGAGAAGGAAATACTGAAACTGGAGCTGCAATGTTGATGAAGCTTTTAGCTCCTGGTTCAGACATGGATGCTGTGGTGGTTGTTTGGTCCTGCTGACTAAAAATTGGGAACATTCTGACTTCCTGAGATCATAAAAGTCGTTCATGCATCAGACTACTGCTAATGAATAGTGGAACATGAGTTAGAATGAGAATCTTCACTTTGGATATAGACTTGAAATGGAGACAGAGAAGATCACAAGTAACTTTTTGTTGTTTTCAAGATACCAGACAAATTAGTCAATAAAAATAACCTGTAGTGATGAGCTGTAGTGAGTCCTAGGGTTTTTATCTACAACTTGAGAAGGAAGCAAACGATCATTGACTGAATTTATACGTCTTTCTTGTTGGGATGATCCGAAAGATAGAAACTGAGGAGTAGAACCGACTTTGCTTGAGAGTGACCACTTCATCATACCTCTACTCGGGGTAGCTGAAACATGCGTAAAACGTCTCAACAACTTATCAACATGGTTCTTGACAATAAACTTGATTCATAATAATATAACGAATTTGTTTTATTTAGAGACTGATTTGTTGTCTTATGATTTTTACTTTTAAATTTGTGTCGCTATTATGTCATAATTCTGTTTGGCTTTGTGAATTATAGAAAAATATGTTTATTTAAATTGAGAAAATATTCATCTTCATATATATATACAAGTCCACTACACACTCACACATGACGATCCCACTACTTCTAAGAATGGCACGTTTCGGAATATAAAAAAGAAACAACATAATTAAATTGAACACCCAACATGATTATAACTTAAATCAAGTAGTCTACTTGGAAGAAAAATTTAATCGTCATAATCAAACTTGCTTTATATTTAATCGTATTTAAATCGCATATTTTTGTTAAGTCATTCAACTTGCATTTGTTGTTAAATTTTTAATCGTCCGTCCACCCGTCGCTGTTAATCCATTCTTTTCCCAACATTTCACGTCTTCGTTTAAAGTAAAATATAGAATTCAAGTTGCTTAATAAAACCTTAAATAATGGCATAAACTTTTCAAAAAGAACAACCAATGTTCTCATCCCCAATCCAATCCGGCTTAGCATAAAGTTAAGAAAAATATTGGAGAAAACTAAAAACAATTTATCAATATTGTAAGCAACAAAATATATTGTCGGCTGTTAGGAAAAAAAAAACGAAATTATTTTGAAAACTCTCAAGTCTCAACGCTCTTTAACAAAAAACAAAAAAAGGAAAAATACTCAACGCCAACAGTTTTAGAAACATGCATCGCCTAGAAAATCTAGTTTCTCTGAATATTATTTGTTAAAGATATAATACTAACAGTCTCGATCTTATTAATTTCTGGTAGACCTGAAAAGTTATAGGTACGTTTTTTTTGTTGCGTTTACATTTATTGTAGACATAAACATTTGAAGCAAAATTATTTTGTTGATTAAAAACGTAAACAAGGTTGGTATTTGCTTGTATTTGTACTTTTAAAAATATATTTATGAAAAAAATCTTTTAAAAAATTCATAAGTAGAGTGAAAATATGAGTTTTCAAACAAAAAAAGGGTGAAAATATGAATTTTCAAACAATCGACGCTCAAAATTATCAAAAAGACAAAAAAAAAACGTGTTTTCATCGACTAGGTTAAACATAAATTAGAATAGCTAAAGTTCTGACTAAATGTTCTGGCCGTAGAGGCAACATAACAATAAGATTCTGTGGCAAATTAGAAAGTTCCAATTTCAATAAATCTAGTTCCAGAAACAAATCTAGGACATTAGCCCAAAAAAAAAAGATTAAAAAAAAAAGTCAGATCATAATGGAGGATTTGAAGAGGAATACCTGAATCTTGGTTAGTTTCCTCCTTGGCAGTAATCGGAGATAATTTTGAACCCAATCCAAGAAAATCTCTTTCCATCGCCGGAGAAGAGAAGAAATAAAAGAGGGAATAATAGGACTTTAGGGAAAACTGAAAAACGTGAATGAAGGTAAACACACACACCCCCGATTTATTATTTATATTCCTCTGACTTTAATGATTTTTATTATAAATCATTCCATGCGGTATATATCACGTCTGCTTACCTATTCCGGAATAAAGACTTTCCACTATTAGAAATTCAATCATTCGTCCCCTTCAAAATATCGCCTTCACTTCAAAAAAAATAAAATGCTCCACGCTATTATTATTATTTTCAAATATAAGTAGTGCTAAAGCTTAAAGCTGATAAAACAATTTATACTACTTTAGTAAATAGAGAATCCATCCGTTTATTATTCTTAACTAAAAGAGAACAAATTAGAATGCCTTGACTCATTCTACACAACATGATGTTTAACCAAGTGGCAGTGTGGTTTAATGGCTCCCACCTCAGGAGGAGTTGCCCTCTTGGTTAAAGCTAGAGATCGATTCTCCTCAAATACGAAATTATCTAAATCACTCTCATTTGGTCAATGTTTATGCTTCATGTGGCGATGAAGTTGGATAAATCGAAGAAGTATCTCTGAAAATCTCACTTAATTGCCGTTCTATAATAATAATAATAACTATTAATATTCCCTAAATAATATAGGGTTAGTATAAAAGATTTATAAATTTTAATTGCAATTTTACAATATTATATGGTAGTGGCCAGTTTTTCAATAATATCTTAAAGTTTTTTCTTAGAATAAATTATAACTGAATAATAATTTATTTAATATTTTTGTTTTTATGTATGTGTTGTATTTTTTAATAATAACAAATATATTGTTTGATGAAATTTAAGTAATCAAATTGTTGATTGTCTAATATGTGTAGAGATGTCAAATGGGTCAGTCCATGCCTATCTGGGCTTGCTCGCGTCCGTCTGGACTTGTCCCGTGATGGGCAATAGTTTGTTTTGGAATGTCACGCTAGATCTGTGGGAGAAAAAATTGTCCAGATCCGCGTCGCTAAGCCCAGCGGATTAGCGGACCGGTCCGTGGGGATTAATTTTTATATTTAAAAAATATTAAAAATTAAATTTATTTTTAAAAATAAAAATTAATAATTGAAATTTTAAAATAACTTTAAATAACACTTTTGTATATATTATAATTTTTATACTTGAAATTTCTTTATATTATCACATATTTTAGATATTATTTTCATAACTATATAAAAATATTTATTTATATATATAATATATTTATTTTTATTAAATATTTATAACTCGCGGACAGATCCGCTAGATCATGAACATAACCCACTAAAACTTGCAATCTGTTTGGGTTCCCATCTTTTAATGGACCTAAGGGTATTTTCATTTAAGATATCTCAATGAGATAATCCTTACTAAAATAATAAAAAAATTAAAATTTCTTTATTAAAAATTAATGCAGTTTCACTTATGTAATACGTTTTAAAGACTAACCGTTTATAATATTTAAAAAAATAATAAAGTTACAATATTTTTTTTTGAACTTAAATATTTATAGTATTTATAATCCTAATCTTATACTATTTAATTTAGCATTTCCAATAAAAATCAGATGAACCAAACATAAACTTTCATATTTATATGCACATTAAGTGAAATTTAAAAAGAAAAACAAAAAAGTGAAATTTTTATTTTTATTATTTTAATCATTTTATTATCTTATACACTTATATTTTTCTTCATAGGTTAGAGTTATTTATAGTCATCTTAAACATTTTGAATTATAGCAAATGTGAAAAAATATATATTTTTAATTAATATGGATGATGTGATGATTTAATTTATTTACAAAAATATAATCAAACAAAGATGAAAGGTTGAGTATAATGATTAAAAAATAATTAATACTAGAATCAGACTTGCACGTACGTGCGGGGTTATATTTGTGAGAATAACTTATTTGATATTTAAATTTAAGATATAATTTAGTTGTAAATGTTAAGTGATGTTACATGTATATTTTCTAAAATAATCAAAACATTTTTTACAATTTGATTAGGAGTATTTAAATCAGATTTGGATTTGGTTTTAGTTTTTGGTTATTTCACTATATAACGTAGATATATCTATTTTGGAACAGAAAACCGTCTCGGCCAGAATCTATAAAAACTCTTCCTTCCCATAACCTTTTTAAAAATAATTATCCGCTCAACAATTTTAACAAAAAATAAAATTACCCATTCGGTAATATTTTTTATAAGAAATTGGGTAAGGGTTTTATAAAAAATACATGTATTCCCATTTGAATATTTAATTTTTATAAAATTAATAGAAATTATCCAAAAAAATTTTATAATTCTAAAAAATTCTCTAAATGTTTTTAAAAGTTATCCAAAAATTCCTAAAATACCTATCTCTATGTGGATCTTTACCCGTCTCGTACTCAACTCTTTCCAAAATTAGTGACAATTTGAGAATTGAATTTACCTACACAAATTTTTTTTATCCCGTACCGTTATCCAAAATTATTATCCCATTTTTATCGAAAATCGTTCAAGTAATATTTTTTGTTACCCGAATTATCCATTCATGTCTCATACCCACTATTTTCTGTTCCAATACCAAAGATAGACTAAACTTTAAAATAGCATATTTATTTGGTTGAATAACGATACTAGAATAATCAAAATTTAACTATCGTTTTTGAAAGTATATGTATTAGTAAAATGAATCACTAAAAAATGGTGTAATTTAGAAAAATAAAATTACATACATATGAAAATATATTTAATGTGTTTTTTTCATGGGGCATTTATGCTTTTTTTTTGTTTGTCAAAAGAGGCATTTTAGGTTTATTTGCCAAACTTATGACATAGTTCAATAAATTGATATTGTCAAACTGAAAAAGATTGATGATTCCATGAAATTCGGTTAAATCTTTTTTACTTTAAAATTTATAACATCTGAATTTTTTATAAAATTAAAATATAATTTTTGATAATTTAAACTTTTTATAAAGATTAAATATGAAGTTTCAATATATTCGTAATATCTTAAACTTTTTGGAAAGTTAAAGTATTCATAATATTTTAAAACTTTCATAAAGTTTATAAAAAGTTAAATTAATTTTGTTTATATATGCTATGATTACACATTTTAACTAAAGAATCGAATTAAACCGAATAGAAAATTTAAAATTTGGAAGCCTAATAAGTCAAGTTTCTTGCTCATTTAGATTTTAAATCATTTTGGTAATTTTTTATAATATGAGTCAGAACTGTTGCTCAATTTTTTTAACTGATGTGGGGTATTGAACACACATTTTTTCTTCAGCGATTGAGTAATATATCTCCATTTCAAAAAATTTAATTCACAACATATGCAAAAAAAAATCTATATTTTTATTAACTAAATATTAGATGATAGTTTAAAATAATTTGAATATAGATCAAACAAAGATGGTAGAAGATTCATAATTTTAAATCTTAACAAAATCTTTCAAATGAAAGAAATTAAAATAAGTAATATGGCATAATTAGATATCAAATCTTAGTTATTTAATTTTGATTGGCTAATAATTTTTAAAAAAATTTATTAAAATTTTTGTCCATAATTAATAAGAGAGAGAAAATAAATTTAATTTTTATTTATATATTAATTAATATTTTAAAAAAAATTTAATTATGTTTGGATACATTGATATAAGGTAAGATACAAAGACATTTTGCGATTAATGAGAGTTTTTTTTATTCTCTTTTCCAATAACATTATATTATATGTAATTTTATTAGCACTTAAATGTTACTTTCAAGTTGTGCTTCCTTTTTAATAGTATATATGATATAGTTAGATATCAAATATTTTTTATTCAATTTTATTGGTTATTAAACATTTTTTAAAATCATTTATTTGAAAATTTTATCCTTAAATATTTTACTTAAATTGTTCTTTAGATGATATTTACTCTTTTAACAATGACATTTCATATAATATTTAATAAATTAAAAGTTATTTTTTTAATATACTTCCGAAATTTTAGTATAGAGATTACTCTAGTTACAAATATTAAGGCCCATTAGCCCAAATAATCATTCTGAACTAAGTAGAGAGTAGTCGAAGAGGTGATCTTAATTGCCTATAAAGCTCGTGGAAGAGCTTAAGTGGAAGATAGATAAATCATCGGTGATCGAATTTAGTTTGCAAACCAGATTTGCATGATGGCGCTTGCTTCTGTCTGATTACTACGGTGAAAAGCGGAGATCATGTTTCTGATAATGAAATCAATTGGCGAGAAGATTAAGTCCTTCAATCTATGAGTATTCTTGTGTAGCATGTTGTTTCGTTCTCTCAGGACTTCGTAGATGATGGCTTGCTAGGCTAAGAGGAGAAGGTAGCGATTGGCGCTTGTGAACTGAGGTGGTAAAATTTGGCGATGATGATGTTCCAAAAAAAAATCAAAATTATTTAATACATCGAACAATATCTATACAATTTTTGTTCTTTCAAAAAATTGTACTAAAATACAAGTATACAATGTATATGAAGGAAATTAATATTTGCATTGCATATATAGTCACTGACTCAACATAAGGTAATTGTTTTCCTTATTTTCTAACTGGAGAAAAAAAAAGGTGTCTAGCCGTTACTTTTTTCCAATTAGGAAAGAAGGAAAACAATTATTTTCTGTTGAGTTGTTAACTACACATGCAAGCCATATATTAATTAATTTCCTTTAGATACATTGTATATTTGTATTCTAATACATTTTTAAAAAAGAACAAAATTTGTTATAGATATGGTTCAATGTATCAAATAATCTCGATTTTTTTTTATTTTTATACAGTCATAAATTATTATTTAAGTATATTAATATATGCATTGCATAAATAGTCAATGATTCAACATAAAGTAATTTTTTTCCTCATTTTCTAATTAGAGAAAAAAATGAAGTATATAACCGTTACTTTTTTCTCCAATTAGTAAATAAGGAAAACATTACTTTCTGTTGAGTTGTTAACTATACATGCAAGGCATATATTAATTAATTTCCTTTAGATACATTGTATATTTGTATTCTAATACATTTTTAAAAAAGAACAAAATTTGTTATAGATATGGTTCACTGTATCAAATAATCTTGCTTCTTCTTTTTTTTTTTTACTTTTTATAGTCATAAATTATTATTTAAGTATATTATAATTAATAATTGATAACTAATATTAAATAGGTTGTAAATTAAAAGCATTATAAAAATATATGTATTTCTTTAATTTTTTCCAACAAATTATTAATAGTGTTTTAAATGACATTAAACTAATTTGTTATTAAAACCTTAAGAAAATCCTTTGATATGGTGTTATGTACCCTACTTATTTATGTATACAATATAGGAAAACCAAGTCCTTAATCCTTAATTTTCAGTTGAAAGTCAAATTTCATCAATAAACAACAAACTTTACTAATCTATCCTTAATCTTCCTTTATTTGTTTTAGGCCTTTAAAATAGGATTATCGTATCCACTTACTCACGTGGGCAACGCTTTCTCTTCACTCTTATGGATTCTTCCAAAGTTGTTTTTGTTTTCTGACAGTTTTTTGTCTTGTCAGTAGTTAAGAGATAAAGCTAGTAGAGAGACCGTTTCTCAAGTGGAGATGACGGCTGCGCTTTGGAATTTTGCTGTCTCTTGTTTCCGGTAAGTAAAGATTATGGTTTGATATCGAAATCTTCTTCTAGTTAGTGCTAACAGTTCTCCAATAGATTCGATAAGAAGCAAAATGGTTCATTGAAGAGCAAGAAACCAATTGACATGGAGATGGGACTAGCATCGGTTCCGTCGATCCTTACTTCAACTTCGAATCGAATTAACCCGTTGCCAGAGGAGATTTTCTCCAGTTTTGGGAGTGAACCAATTCCGCTCGAACACTTTTGCAACTCGTCCAACTTTGAAACTCTATTGATCTTTAGTTCGGGGAAGAACGAAGCTGGAACTAGCGAGCCACAAGCCGCGTTGCCGGCATCGGGAACTGGTATGGCTTCATATGCTCTAAAGTCTAAATTCTCAAACAAAAAAAATATTTTGGGGTTACAATGTGTTCTGTGAGTTGTGCCCATCTGTTGATGTTTTAGTTCTTGCTTCTCAAGTTTGATTTTGATGTTACTAAGCAGGTCAATTCAAGGTATCAACTAGCCACTCTGGCTCTGTAGAAAGCTCAGAAGTTCGCATACCAGAGGTATTACTTTCTCCTTATCATTATCTGGAAGAAGAAAAAAAACAGAGTATTGTGCTATGTGTATATCAGCTCTAAGTGACTTTGGTGACTTGACGTGTATCTTTTCTAGAATTCATGTGAATTGGAGAATCAAAAAGAGTCAGAATCTCCTCGTTATCAAGGATTACGTCATATGACTAATGCTCCAAGAAAGAGGTTTCTTGGTGACATTAAGAGCTTTTCTCATGAGCTGAACTCGAAAGGTGTACTACCACCTTTTCCATTATGGAAGCCTCATAGGCCAAATAACTCAAAGGTAGTCTCTGTATTAATTTCATTTGGAATTTGTTCAATCCATGCTCTAATCATCCGTCTTATGCAGGAAATCTTGAATTTAATTAGGACTAAATTTGATAAAGCAAAAGAAGTCGTAAATTCGGATCTTGCTAGATTTGGTGGAAACCTGTTAGATCTCCATGAGAAAAACAAAGTAATTCATCCTGAGTTGGCGGTAGCAATTGAAGAATTGTTGGTTTTGGCAAAGAGATGTGCCAAGACTACTTCAGGAGAGTTCTGGCTTCAGTGTGAAGGCATAGTTCAAGACTTAGATGATAGACGTAAAGAGCTTCCTCGAGGTGAGATCAGGCAGCCTCACACTCAGATGCTTTTTATTCTTACTAGATGTACTAGATTACTTCAGTTTCATAAGGAAAGGAGGGGTTCAAGTGCTGCCAAGGCCTTAAAGGTACCATCCACCAAGAAAGCTTATAGTCAGAGCTTTGTTGTTTGTCCAGCTCCTCTCTCTTTTCCTTACAATGAAAATTCAAAGGATCTTGAATCGCCTGCAAACATCGATAGAATGTCTTCTTGGAAAATACTTCCATCTCCAGCATTGAAGGGTGTAAAAGAAGCTGCTTCATCATCAAAAGAGCAGAATGATAGCAAAGTTAAGCCTCCAAAGATGGTTAAACATCGGATAGCTAGGATTAAGCACCGACACAAAATTTCTTGGGGTTATTGGGGAGATGACTCATTTATTTCTGAGGAAAATTCGATTATTTGCCGTATATGTGAGAAGGAAGTTCCCACCAGCCATGTGAAAGATCACTCTAGAATCTGTGCATTGGCTGATAAATATAACCAAAAATGTGCGAGTGTTGATGAAGGGCTGGTGGCAATTGCTGTAACTCTTGAAAAGGTAACGAAGAGATTGATACAAAAGAATAGCCTAGCAGCGGTAGAAAGCTCAGATGGTATGAAAATATCTGACGCAAGCTTGACCAAAGAATCGGATGTTCTGTCTCCAAAGCTTGTTGAATTGTTATTTAGAGGCAAAGGTACATTCAATGACCAGGAAGATATTCAACAGGTTTGTGATGGTTCTGCTCTATGTTCATATCTTCCTAGTCTTCTGTTATTGAATATGTGCACTGACGATTAAAACCATGGATATATAACTGATGATGCAGATGAGTGATCTTGCTGACATTGCAAGATGCTCAGCAAAGGCCATTCAAGTTGATGATCAGTCTCTTGATTTCTTACTTCATTGTCTTCAAAACTTGAGGCGTGTCATATTAAGAAGAAAGTTTGATGCACTTATAGTGGAAACTTTTGGTACACGCATAAAAAAGTTGTTAGTGTGAGTTCCTGGTACCACTTGTCTTAAATATAGTTTCTTGCAACGCAAGTGTTCTTGGAGATGTATTCTGGTCTCCAGAACTATTCTCTTGTCAGTTGAGGCAAGAATAGCTCAGGCTGGGAATATATTGAAAGAACATTTTTGTTTTATTATTTAGGCAAAAGTATCTTCAGTTGTGTGAGCTTCTGGATCATCCAAAAGTTGACCTATCAAGAACCATAATTGATGAAAATGCTCCTTTGGAAGATGATGTTGTTCGCAGCTCGAGGACCAGCCTAGTACATCCGCGCACATCCATAGACGATTTTGAGATCATGAAATCAATTAGTAGTGGAGCTTATGGGCGAGTAGTTTTGGCTCGTAAGAAAACAACAGGAGACCTATTTGCTATTAAGGTGTTCTAAACTTTCAATTCTGTTTTGCTTCTATTACACTTGTGAAAGATTCTGTTTGGTTGGCAAAATAATCAAACTGTTTTCCTAAATCTTGTTGTTAATAAGATTCTGAGGAAGGCAGATATGATCCGCAAGAATGCTGTGGAAAGTATACTTGCTGAACGAGATATTTTGAGCAACGTCCACAATCCCTTTGTGGTTAGCTTTTCTAGCATTTTAAGCATAATTTTCCCTTTGCAAGAGATTCCTTATTTCTAACGTAACCTTCTCTTTTGACCAGGTGCGATTCTTCTATTCGTTTACTTGTAGCGTAAACCTGTATCTAGTGATGGAATATGTGAATGGAGGGGATCTTTATTCATTGTTGAAGCAATGTGAGAGCATGTATGAATGTGATGCCCGTGTATACATTGCAGAAGTTGTAAGTGTGTAGTATACTCTCACGGATTATGCCATAATTTTATCAAGATATGTTGTGATTCGATTTCGGTTATTCGTGTCAGGTTCTTGCTTTGGAGTATTTACACTCTGAGGGTATTGTGCATCGTGATTTGAAGCCTGACAATTTGTTGATTGCACATGATGGTCATCTTAAGGTAATAACCATTTTGGGAACATACTGAATACTATCAGGCCTTGAGAATATAATGCATGGATAAATTATGAGAACCATGCTTCTTTGTAGACCTTATGGTATACCTTTTTGTTTCGTCTGAGCAGTTGACAGATTTTGGACTCTCAAAAGTTGGTCTCATTGACAGCACCAATGATCTCTCTGGTCCAATCTCCGGTGCAACGTCTCTGCCTGTTGAGGAGAAACCAGAATTGCCAACATTGGAGAATAAGCAGTCTGCAATGGGCACTCCTGACTATTTAGCACCAGAAATTCTATTGGGAACAGGACATGGTGCATAGACATTTCTTTCTCATCTTTCAGATATTAAGTTTTGTTTATCACATACCAAGACTCTAAAAAGATTAATATACTTCCATAATGGTTAAGGTGCAACTGCGGATTGGTGGTCCATTGGCGTCATTTTGTATGAACTCCTTGTGGGAATGCCGCCTTTCAATGCTAACCAACCTCAGGTCAGTGACTAGATATTGCATCCATGTTTTTTTTGTGTTGGCCTGTGAATTTTCTAACACTTTCATTTAACATATTCATATATTGCTAATTAAGTAGTATTTTTATATCTAGTTTCACTCTCCAGCTAGCTGATAATTAATATGCATCTTCTTTGTTGGGTCCTAGCAAATATTTGACAATATTCTCAACCGTAATATACAATGGCCTGATGTTCCTGAAGAAATGAGCCATGAAGCCTATGATTTGATAAATCGGTAAGTGATTTTTTCTCTGTCCAGTATTATGCATAGTGAAAAATAATCCTTTGAAAATTTGTCAGCAGCTCTGTTGTAAATATCAAAACGCAACCCTTTATCCAGGCTATTAACGGAAGATCCTCGCCAGAGACTTAGCGCTAAAGGAGCGGCTGAGGTAACATTGATGTCTTTTTCTTGGATGATTGATTCCACTTTATTGTAGAGTGTTTGTGTAGTGATGATGAAACAAAATATCATGATCCAGGTAAAGCAGCACATCTTCTTTAAAGACATAAACTGGCAAACTCTAGCACAACAGAAGGTGAATTCATTTTATCTTTTGCTTTTAAAGTCAAGTTTTCAAAAGCTCACATGTTGAAATGCTTGTTTTCTCTAGGCTACATTTGTGCCGGATTCAAATAATCCTTTGGACACAAGTTACTTCATATGTCGTAACCCGAGTAACAATTTGGATAAGCAATGTAATCCAACTAACGAGAATGAAGATTCTAGCGACAGTGACAACTTGAATGACGAGGGGGTAATATCTACTGATCCAATCTCCTTTGCTCAGAAATATTGGCGTTGAATTTAGATGTGTAATGTCACTGAATTGATTCAATAATGGTACGCAGGTTGATATACCTAGCGGATCTGTCGGGGTTCGAAGCTAATGAGTCTGAAAATGACTCAATCGATAATTTCTCGTTCAAGGTACTGTATCATGACTTTTCTTTTTAAGATCCCTTGTCACCCAAGTATACGATTAATCATAGTTCCATACAGTTGTTGAAGTGCCTTTGCAAGTTTCATTTTAGGATTAATATCTATAATATACTTTATCAGTTATAAATTATGTTCTAATTAAAGTTGAAAGGATGATTGTGTATGAGGATCTCACATCAACTAAGTATAATATAGGTTGTTAGCTTTACAATAGACTTGCATAATCCTTCTACTAAGATCCGAGTTTGGATTGAGGCCTTTAGATTTGGTAGTTTATGAACTTGTGAGAAGTGTCTTCAAGTCAAGAACTAGCAAGTGATTTGAGTAACACTTGAAAATGGTGTGCTTATTATAAAACTAGTTATATCATTCTGACTTGCTCTTTTATGGTATATAGAACCACTTGGAGCTGGCATATATCAACTATGATCTGTGTCTAAGGGTCAAAAAATGAAACCCAACCAAGTTTGCATCGGAGATTAACAAACAAATAGAGTTTTATTTGTTATTGGTGTTTTGCGGTTTGTTATTTGTTTGGATTTGTGGTTTATTGGTTATGGACGGACATGTTCTCAGACTTTTGCGTTCCAACTTCTCAGAGGCTTGTGAAATGTTGTCTTGAGTTGACTGAAAGAGGATCTCAATGTTCGCAATTTGTACTCTTTTGAATCTGTTCATTAAATTCTGAACTAGAGTCTAGAGATACCATTTCCAACCCAAAGTTTCTAAAACCTATCATATTAATGGCCATAATCCAAACTTCTTTAAAAAGTAGAGATGAGTTAGCGTTTGCGTTTGCGTTTGCGTTTTCTGAAGATGGACAAGTAACCGCAAATGTAGGTGACAACGCATTCAGAAAAGGACAGTAGTGGACCAAATAATTAGATGTCTCAAAGCTTTCACTAAACCCTTTTTGGGGGTGCACATAAAATAGAATCATTACTCTCTATATCTCCTCTTTCTCTTTCTCGTTCTCTCTGGTCCCTCCTCTATCATGTATGTACCTTTGGGACCTCTCTAAAAAGAGTCATACGATTATAGCAGCCTTAGTACTGTTGCAGTTGCACCCATTCCCACCTATTTAAACCTTTTGAATTTATTGCTTTACTCATCATAGCTGTCAATATTTGCAAGCCAACAAATCATAGTGGGTTTGTGAAGCCAAAAAAGAAGAAGATTATTCAAAATGGGTTGGGTTCACTTAATTTCTTCAACAAAATATTAATGAGACTTGTCTACATGGAGTAGCAAATTTGGTATTCATTCATTCATTTTATAAATCATTTGTTAAATGTTCATTTTTGGTATGATTAGTTGTCACGCCATCGGAACTAAATTAGATGTGGGTCTTTGTGATAGCAAAAGATAATAAAATGCATCAACTTTATGATACTACAAGAATATCATAACATAAGAGACAAACGAATTAACAAAAACCATAAGAGACAAAAGCATAAAGTAATAATAAATTTTAAAAATAAAATAAAAATAACAATAATTACAAAATCACCACCAAATCCTCACGCCCAACACAAACAACTGCAAATGCCAGCAGAGTTACCACAAAGTGGGGTCAAAAATTAATAATTAATAACTAAAAGAACACATTTCTGATTTCCCCCAAACCATTTACTTAAAAATTAATAATGAAAAAAAATCCAACAATTAAACAACATTTTCACTCAATCAGCTTCGTCCACTTGATCTAAACCAGAAGACAATCTCAGATTCTCCATCTTCCTAACCACTTCCGACATCTCCGGCCTCATGTCCGGATGCTGTGACGTACACTCAATCCCTAGCTGCACCATCTCCGCCATCATCTCTTCTTCCTCCGTCGCCAAACTAAGCAGTTCCGAGTCGAAAACCTCTCTTCTCCACTCATCTTTCTCCACCGACTTAACCCATCTCGGCAAATCAACTCCTTCCTCATTCATCACTGAGTTAGACGGAGCTTTACCGGTGATCAGCTCAAGCAACACCACGCCGAAGCTATAGACGTCACCCTTCTGCGAGACACGTTTTGGATCGGTTACTTCTGGCGCACGGTAACCTGTAGCACGGTTTGAAGTTGTTGCAGATGATCCCACGAGCTGAGCTAAGCCAAAGTCTGACACTTTAGCGTCGTGTGATTTACTTAAGAGAATGTTTGATGATTTAACGTTGCCGTGAGATGTCGAAGTGCCTTGTGAGTGAAGGTAGTCTAATCCACGAGCTGCACCAAGAGCAATTCTTGATCGGATATTCCAAGTTAGTGGAGTACTCCCTGCTCCTCTGTTTCCTGTAAACAGTCAAAAGTCAGAAAAGACAATTATAGAAAACAGAGCAACAGTCTTGGACTTGTCATTGTCCATAGATCAAACTTTGATCATCAAAGCATCCGAAATGTCAACATTGTCTCTACTATGTAAATCTTGTGGATGCTAATTAAATTGAGAATCAAGATTAAAGGGATTAAGCACTAAACTAATCATTATGTGACAATTAGCTTTGAGATCTCTGGATAAACAAAGCCATGTCTAAATTCTAAATGTATTCACCATTCTGATATGCAAGAACCTAGATGAAGCTAGTCACTAAGTTACACAATCTAATCACAAGTTTGAAAGCAAACAGAGAGAGAGAGAGGACTCACCATGTAAGAGAGCTGATAAGCTTCCCATAGGCATGAAGTCATAGACAAGAAGCTTCTCATCTCTACTAAAATAGTAAGCTCTTAATGGAACCAAATTCTCATGATCCATCGCACCAACCAATTCAATCTTCTCCCTTAACTCTTTATCAGCCATCATCACATCCTTAAGCCTCTTCACCGCCACCACCGTCACCGCATCAAGCACCGCCTTATACGCTGTTCCAAACGTTCCTTTACCTAAAACCTCCGCTGAAGCTCTAAGCAAATCTTCAAGATCGAAAACCTTAGTCGCATTACCAAAGAAAACCAATTTCTTCGTTGCTGGACCATTCACTTCTACGGCTTTGCCGTTTCCAGTCATCGCCGCAGCTGCAGCAGCAGACACTGAGTAAACATTTCCGTTCCCCGCTGCTTCTCCAGCCGCTTTATCGCCGGGAACTTCGACTTCTTGCTGTTTGATTGTTGAACTGTCGACGGCTCTTGATCTCTGATTACCCTTTTTCCGGCAGAGTACCATTAGTATCAGAACAATCAAAGCAAAACCAACCACACATCCAATCACAATTCCGGCAATAGCTCCACCGGAAAGATTACTTTTTTTCTTCTTCTCTTTACTTTCTTCAACAGTTGGTGGTGTTCTGTTTCCACCAGAAGTAGGCTGACTCGGTACAGTTACTTCATCAGGACAAATCTTGAGGGGTTTGCCACAAAGTGAAGTTTGTAGAAACGAATCAGACTTGAAATTCTGAAGATTTCTCGGAATTGATCCGTTCAATAAGTTATTAGAGACGTTGAATTGAACCAATGCTAAATCTAAGTCAGGGATTGAACCAGAGAGTTTGTTATTCTCTAAAAACAGAGTCTTTAGCCTTCTAAGGTAGGTAAAGTCTGAAGAGATTTCTCCGGTGAAGCTGTTGGAAGCGAGATTAAGTCTCACGAGGTTAGTGAGACTGAATAAGACTTGAGGTATCTCGCCGGAGAATCTGTTTCCTTGTAAGTAAAGGTGCCGGAGATTGGAGGAGCTACTGAGATCTAAAGGGAGTGAGCCAGTGAGAGCATTGAGACGGAGGCTGAGTGTACGGAGCTGAGTTAAATTACCGAAAATACCCTCTGGAATGTTGCCGGAGAGAGCAACGCCTGGGAGACGGAGGATGGTGACTCTGTTATTCTCGCATTTGACACCGGCCCAGTTACACGGTGAGGTTTGTTTGATGTTCCAACGAAATGTACGGCCGCCGACGGCGGAGCGGAGGGAGAGAAGAGCTGCTCTGTCGGCGTTGAGATCTTGGGATGATGGAAGAGGGAGAGAGAGGAGAAGGATCGAGAGGAAAATGGAGAGAATCTTCATGGATGAATTGGGGAAGAAGACTCGCATTGTGACGATTCAGAGAAGAAGAAGAAGATGGAGAAGAAAGAGAGAGAAACCCTAACAATGAAAACTTGGAGGAACTTCGGAGCTGTAATTACAGAAAAAGGAGTGAAAGCAGTCAACAGCCTAATCCTCTTCTTCTCCTTTTTCCCATGTTTTTCCTTTCTTTCTTTCTTTCTCTTTTCTTTTTCTCTTCTGTTTATTTTATACATATATAAAATTAATAAAAAGTCTTACACAGCCTGTTACATAAGTAGTGTCAGTGGTTGGAATTAATACCGTAATAGTTTTATTTAAAGTGTGCAAGAAACAGAACAAATTGGTCTACTAAATTCGTCTAAGTATTGATAATTTTGAACCTTAAAATTTCAATTAGGGAATAAAGAGTGCTAAATCCGATACCAACAATAATTTAAAATTCTCCTCGTTTTATCTAATTGCATATTTAATTTCATTGAAAATTTTAAATTGTTGAGTATAATAAAATTAAAGTTGATGATATATATGAGAATAAAAATGAAACGGTGGGTATAGAGTTGGTAGGACCGTAACATGTTCGAAGATCACAACCACATTTGATTACATTAAAGTTCTGAAATAAATCTTCGTTTTTTGACTGTCTCCATTATGTGTTTACATTTTACAAGATAACAAGATCCATATTTAATATTATAACCTTTTTTTCTGTATCTAAGAAATTATCGACATTGACCTATTATCTCTACGGTTCGGGACCATGCTAGATATGTAATCCAATTTTAAAGTGGATATTTGAAATGAGAATTTATTTTGGACATCCTCTTGAAATAAATTGTATTCACCTAGTTTCGACTTTCAACCAACCGCTTATTCGTTTCTCGCATAGACATAAAATTTTAAACTATAAATATAATAAACTTTGAAATGCTTTAAAACTGATTATTTTATTTTTTCTATTCTTTTTATAAAGGATATTCAATATAAAACATGGGAAGTAAAATATGGGAAGTGCTACAGAATGAGAAATTATTACAAAATAACAACATTAAAGCATAGCAGTAGTAGAATCTCTATGAATTTCTCAAAATAATATTATTTTAATATTTTTAATATAATATTATTATTTTTTAAATAAAATTATAAATAAAAATACAAAATCAATCAAATCTTAACATATATGAAAGTAAGTATTGTTATCGGTTCTCAAAAATTCTCAAATGAGAACTGATTCTATCCTCTCTCTCATATTTTTTAATATTTTTTTTATATTATTGAAAAACTTATTAAGAACCTCTCACTAAACATGCTCTTATATAGAAATAAAATGAAAGATAAACATGCTCTTATATAGAAATAAAATGAAAGATACGAAAAAGATATGTATCTACTCAATAACAATGAACCACGTGACGTTAAAGAGCCATAAAACCACATCACCAAAGACGAACGACGGCATACATAGAGTATTGCCACAAGATACTCTCTAAGAAAACCGGAGATCACACCATGCCAACAAACAACCAATCTTGGAAGAGGGCCAACCTAATAGCTCAAACACTCCCTTCGATCGCCTCGAGCAAATCCTAGAGAGAGAACTTGTCATCTGCTTAGCCTCAAGTGAAGCCATAGTAGGGACCTACCTCAATTTACTGGCGATTGGAGAAAACAGCAGCTTCAAGACAGACAGCGACATATCCAAATAATACCCATTGAAGCTGTCCTCGAGCGACGAAAGGGGAGAGAAGGGATGGAAGACGTGAAGCCTGTAGAGGACCGACGAATAGCAGAATTGCCGAGGCTTGAAACAAGAGAATATCTAAAACTCGATCCTGCGAACGTGGCCTGCAATCTTCAGATTTTGGAAGCCGAGGAGGAACAGGTCCGGAAAAGGAGATCGAGAGATTTGGTGTTGACGCTAGGTTGAGAGAGTCTTGAGTTGTATCGCCTCTCAACGGCCTTCTCCTTTAATAATTTGAAAATTTTGAAAGATGCGTTTTCGGACAATTTGTCAATCTAAAACTGAATATTTAAGTTCGAGAAATGTTGAATGAAAATAATATATTCTCTTCGTTCCGCAAAATATGATGTTTTAGATTTTTTTTTGTTTCACAAAAATAGAAATTTTGAGTTTTTAAGGTAAAAGTTTTAATTGTTTACCAATTTTACCCTTACTAATTATATACAGCAAAATAAAATATTTCAAATAATAATATTATAGCAATGTATATTTGGTTATTTAACTTTGTTCTTAAAAAGTGGAAAAAATCTAAAACATCTTACTGTATGAAACGGAAAGAGTACTATCTAGTTATGTCTCATGAACTTGGGTTCAAACATGGTGTTATATGCATATATAGGTGATATAATTAACTTGAAACCCAAAAACAATAAGATGTTATAAGTTTTTTTTGGTTAAACTGGTTTGGCAAAGATGATATAAGTTTTGTATGTGCATATTATCAACTATTTGATCTCGAACTTAGAAACTATTGAACAAGAGATTCAAAATTTTGTTTAGGGCGATCGAGAATATTAATTACCTGTTTAAGGTGTAATATTCATCAATCGAAACAATGAAGTTTTATAACGCATGCTTAATTATAAGTAGTAGACTAGTAGTAAATAACAGCTCTATAAGATAGTTCTTTTGTCGATGACTATAGTTGCTAATAATATCATTTTATTTATACGGTCCAAAATCATTTGTAACTTTTTTTTTTTTAATATAGTTTTGGTATCGATCTGCTATTTTTTAATAGATGCCCTATCTTACTCCGTTTGGTGGTAAGAAAACAAAAAATTCTTTAAAAGTTTATGGTTATGTGTCAAATTTTCCTAGATTTTAGTATTTGACATAGGGAATAGTTTTATTTCATTGCAATAGTGTTAGGTCAGATCATTTACACATGGTTGGGCGTTACACGAAAGGAAACGACAACTACAATTAATATTTACATTTTATAAATTTTCATGCGTTTGGCTCCTTTTCTTCTCACCAAAAACCATTAATTATAAGTTTCATTTGCTCGTGAAAGAGCAAAGAAAAAAAACTGATTATTCTTCATTGGTCGGAGAGAATTTTTGTTAGGTAGTTTCGAGAAATTATAATTCTATTTTTTTCTCGTAAAATATCAAATATTAAATGAGTTTTCCTTGTTTCTTGGCGTTTGAATTGATTTGTTTCTGCGATGAAGACAATGCCGGCTTAAAAATAATTAAATATACGTACATGCATGACTTTATATACTACTATTTATATATTATTTTACTTTGTGATTAAAAGTATTTATATCCTTTTTTGGTAACATTTATTTATATATTGTTGATAAGGTATATGCGAGCAGGTGGACCAATCAAGAAGTTTATCTGGTTGATATATTTTACATGAATTACGTGAACGTATCTTTTGACGTCATTACCTGCCCACAAGATACGTCCATTTCTTATTTATAACCCGTTAAGCCACAATACTAATCCAAGTATATATAAATAATTAACTAAATATTGAACCAGTAAAATAAAACCAATAAGATCCTAAGTAAAAAAATGGAGTTGTGACTTGTGACATGCAGTTTAGTGGTTGCGTTAGTGCTTCTGCTGTATCATTATTTGAATTCAGATCTACTAGTATATATGTGAATTGTTACAGAAAAAGGTATTCAATAAAGAACCATGTCTTATAACATTATTAACAGTACATAATCAATTATCAATGGACGATAACTACATTATGCTAAATTAAGTAACCATAGAATTTTCTCTTCTAAAAATTGGTTTCTTACAATTAATTGTTTGGCAGGGAATAATTAGCCGCTTTAGGTTTAGGTATAAATTAAAAGAAAAACCAATGGTTTGCCTAACCACGGCTTCGAATATGAGTCAAAACGGTTGGAGTTAGGCTTGAAACGAATTAGTTTCTAAATATATATATCTTGTGTCTCAAGCAACCATCCTTTCTTTCGAACCAACACAACACACAACTAGAAATAACGGACGATGTGTAGAAATATGGGCTAAAAATGTGAAGCCCATATTCAAACTATATCATGTAATTGTAAAAGTAAAACTAATCGACCCGGAAAATTTACACATAGAAGTGTGTAATCCGAATTTTGGTTCGGTTTGGCCTCGGGTTTTTCGGACTTTTGGATTTTCAGTTTAGGAAATTTAATTGACAGTAACTTTGACTTCCTTTTTGGTCAATAAAATAAAAATAGAAATTAACGAATTTAGTTTCTAAATTGGAACTCCAAGTTTTCTCTTCATTCTTAAAAAGCCAGAACAAATATTTGATGGAGATTAACTTAACAGACTAAGAAAAAATAACCAAAACTTTCGTTTTTTACCAAAAAATAAATAAATAACCAAAATCGGATTAAACCGTGAATTATTCGCGATAGAAGTCTCAAAACAAAAATCAAACCAAAGTAAATCGAAATTAGAAGATACACACACACACAAAAAAAAAAAAAAAAAAAAAAAAAAAAAAAAAAAAAAAAAAAGCTTAGCCGAGGATGGTGGTTTCAGCAATCATGGAAGTAACAAGATAAGGATCCATATTAGACGAAGGCCTTCGATCTTCAAAATACCCTTTTCCTTCTTTCTCCGTATCTCTTCCTACTCTCACCGATGCTCCACGATTTGCCACTCCCTATTCTCTCAACAAAATCAAATCAATAACTTATACAAAGACCATAAACCAAAACATTTTTTCATACGTACCCAAGAGAAAGAGTTGATGTCTGCAGTTTCATGCTTCCCAGTGAGACGCCTCTCGTTGCCTTCACCATAAGCCGCAATGTGTTGTTTATGTTTCACTTCAAGCTTATTTATTGCTTTCTTAATTAAATCCAATCCGCCTTCTTTCCGCATCGATTTTGTACTAAAGTTTGTATGAGCAGCTGCTCCATTCCAATCACCCTAATGAACCGCCATGGAAAACAACATCAACATAAGTAACATTCAAGAAAACTCAAGTTATGGCTAGAAACAAAACAAAGGCTTGATCATTAAGAGATACCTCGACTGGTTTTGGATCGAACGAGACAATCACACTGCTAATTTCAGTGATCCTCTGTTAAAAACACAATGATTCATATTAAAATATAAACCAAAGTCAGTACAAAAAGTTAGAAATCTCTAAAACCAAAAAAAAAAAAAAAAAAAACCCTGTTAGAAATCCCACATCGGAAGTGAAATAGGACTTCAAGTAATATTTAAAAATTTAAAGATATGAATTCATTCATTCATTGCCAATTCATTTCGAGTTGAAAGCTCATAAAATTTGATAGAAACAAAGATAAGTTATACGGGTTTTTTAAATACCTCGAGAATGTAACGAGCAACCCATAACTGATCACCAGCACCAATACCAACGGTAGGACTGATTTGAAACTCCCATTGTCCAGGCATGACTTCAGCATTGGCACCACCGATACTCAAACCTGCGTAAAGACAAGCTTTATAGTGAGCATCGACAATGTCACGACCAAAGATTTGTCTGCACCAATTGCACAATAGTATGGTCCCTGTTTCATCAAACACGAAAAGCAGATGTTCGATATGAGAAAGTTGTTCTTGATTAAGAGTTAGTGTATGAATTTTGATGAAGAATTTACTCATAAGCATACCTGAGGACCGGGATAGCCACCAAGAAGCCAACCTAATGGCCATTTCACGTCTTTTTTAAGTAATGTGTATTCTTGCTCTATCCCAAACCTAATAAATAACACAGTAAACTATCAAACTGAGCCTAAACCGAACCAACCAAACTGAAATCTTATTTAGGCCTTCATTGGTAGTGCATTTAAAAGAGCAGTAGATGTAATGAGTATAAGCAGTAAGGAGCAGAAGCAGTATGGAGTAGTATCCTCTAACTAATGTACATATTTAACTGATTGGTAGAGCTGTGAATGGTTAAATATAAAATTATACAAAAATATTTTATATATCTATTATACACATTTAATACAATATTCCTATATATGCATATATATATATATATGTGTGTTATATTAAATACACATAATATATTTCTATTCTTTATATCTAAATTATATTTATTAAATTATGATTTTATTAACATATTATTTTAACTAAAATTTTAAAATATGAAAATGTAAATATATATTAAATTAAATATGAATTTTTTATAATATATATATATATATATTATATAAATAATATATTTTATTTTATGTAATGTAATTTAATAAGTTATAATTTTGCTAGCATATTATTTTAACTAATTGGTAATATATATATATATATATAAATATGTATATATATCTTTATGTTATTAACCAAATAAATATAGAAAATTATTTTTAAATACGATAAATGTTAATGCTTAAGAAATGCTCCATCTCAAAGCATTGAGGAAAGAGCATTAACAAGAGCAATTAAAGCTTCTAAATGCTCTCTTTTATGCTATGTTAACAATAGTTGATTGGCAGAAAAAAAAACTAATGCTCTTATAAATGCACTACCAATCAAGGCCTTAGTCATACCAAACTGAATTAACCAATTTTTAAAGAAAACATTTGGTTTTAAAAAACAATTAATACATACTAAAATATAGATTTATTTATTAGTAGGGTATTTCTTGTCATAAACTAAACTAGTCCCAAACCAGAAATTCAATTATAGTTGATTGAAATTTTTTCCCATAGGCTATTATATATATTAGCTTACCAAGGCTCTTCAGACTTCACATCGGGATGATCGAAGATTTTTACGGCCTTGTTCCTATTGTTGGTCGGAATTGGATCTCCGGCCGGTGTGTAAGCATCACACATCACCTGGTTTAATATTTCAAGAACATTAAAATTTGAAGATTCACTAATCAAGAAAACAGATGAATCTTTCGCTAAAAATCCAGATGATCTAACCAGAATGTTGTTCCCCTTCCTGAACGGGTCTTTGAATATTGCCTGAGGACTATTTTTCCATTCATTCCAAAAAATGAAAACTATTTAAAAGATAATTTTGATGTCTTTTTAGCTTAATTATGTGTGAAGGGGATGAAAAAGCTTACTATAAAATGACTTCACTGTCATCTCCTGCGGCTTGACCTGTGCTGGATCCATCGTAGTTCCATTTTGGAAACTTTGATGGATCAGTTACTGATCCTGGTAATGTCTGTTAAAAAAAGAAAAGTTATATTTTTTTTTGGTTATACAAAAGAGCAAAGAAATAAATTTTGTAAATATTATTACCCTGGCTTTGCTTCTAATGTCCATTCCAGACCCACCGATCCTAAACTCAAGAAAAAACAGATTAAACTAAGAAAACACCCCAAAAAAAAAACTTTATGTTGTAACAGAGACATGCAAGATCATAAGTGTGTAAAATCAAGAATCTATATGAGATGCGTCGATGTTTTAGGGATCGGACCATATGTATTCAGCGATGATTTTCTTGGTATCTGAGAGATCGAGGTTTAGGAGATCTGAGAGTGGAGACATGGTTTCTGTGTCCGAAGGGAGGAAGAAGAACCAGACTGAGATTGGTTTTCTCTGTCTCACTCACTTACTCTCACTTTGAAGAAGCGGCTAATTCTCTTGAGATCCTATTTTATTGTTTTCCCCAACAATAATCGTTGATCAGTTATCTAATAGAATGTGATCTTTTTTTTTAAATATTAAAAGTATCCATTAGCTACATCACATGTTGGATAAATATTAAAGCTTTGTGTAAACCAGTCCATTTTATCCCCGGCTTACATTCTTGTTTCGTTTTTCTCAAAAAAATAAAATATAAATTAGACAAAATTGTTTACTAAGAAAATAAGATTTGAGAATTACTCAACGGTGAAGACAACACGTGTTGAAGTTTCACGTCACTTGTAAGACACGTATCAGAGGCACATAGAGAAATGTGTCATTTTTACTCATTTTTTATATGGAAATATGTACTTAAAAAAATGGATTTTGAAAAAGAAACAAAAAAAAAGGAAAAGTCAAATATGGTAAAGTTTAGGGGTTTGCTTATTTCTTTCAACGAATCGATCTAGTCTTGTTATTGTTCCTCTCTATAAATAGAAGAGGCTTATACATTACGTGAAAGTATCAAAAACAAGTTTTTTGTGCCATAAGAAATCATACGTTCTTCTTGAACAAAAAGAAATCATCGTTTTGAAGAGATATGGAGAAGACGAGTGTGACGTTTGAGATAGGTAACTTGTCGGAGAAGGCAGCAACAAGAACGTCTCCTATATTCATAAGCAGCGGATACGAATGGTATGTTGAAGTTCAAATTTGCTTCAAAGATTGCTTATCTGTGTCCCTCTGCACCTTACGAATCCTGAATCATTGAGATATGGATGGACAAGGAGAGTTAATTACCAGATCATCATGTTGAATAAATCGGGTAAAGAGCTCAAGAAAACATCTCAATTATGCTATCCGTTTACCCGTAAGGCCTCATCTTCGGGTTACAATGTGTTGGTTCAAGAAAAAGGGTTTTTACAGAAGAACGAAGTGATCATCAAAGTCAAAGTAAGAGTAGTTGAAGTCGTTTATGAGAAGAGGTTTGCTTTATGGTTAAAAGAAAAGCTTGAGAATAAATTATCATTGTCCATGACTGGGGAAAGTAGATAAGAACACCAAACATGGATCACAAGATGCAATTCATATACTGATAAAAACCACCAAGTAAAAATTAGAAATGACCTTACTTTAACAGCATCATCACTTTGAGACTAATTCAACTAATCTTTCATGTGATTACAAAACTAAGAGCCAAGCCAGCTAATCGTTCTACGAGACATTTGCAGCCAATTTCCTTTCTCATGATCAACAAATTCTCAAAATGTCTCTATACACTGCTTGCAAATTTCTGACTCAAAAATAAAACCCAACTAGTCTTGAAATGAACACAAACCAAAACAAAACCGATGGGAATTGGCTACTACATGTAACAATCACTTAAAACACTCAGATTTAGTAGTTTTCAGCTACAGGTCTAGAAGGAAAGAGACGCATAAGAAAAGTGATAAACGACCAGAGACATAAAACAGCTAGAAATTGCAGAGTCACGACCAAACCAACGAGTGCAACTCCACGCTCTGTAACTTCCACAGTCGTTGATGCATCTTTCATCATAAACATGAGCCTCTGAACAAAAGTGGCTGCTCTTGTCACCTGATACAGCCTATAGACCTGCCATTACATACAACCATAGTTACTCGTAAACCAGACTAATAATATCATGGTCCAATGCTTGCGACAAGGGTTTCTCAAAACAAGAAGATAAGCAGACAAAATTAAGCATATAAGTTTACCTCAAAGACTATTGGAACAATGGGCCAACAGGATGAGCCGCGTCTTTCAAGCCGAGCCTCAAAACCTCGTTGAACCGCACAACCAACCAAGAAAGGAAGCACTGCTATCAATGCATCTATTCCGAGAGCTGGCCAAGTCATGTATACAACAAATAAGGGAACTACAACTTTTAAACCCATAGTGAGAAATGCAGACGTAAGGTATCCTCTCAGTCCAGTGATTAGACCCCATCTCTTGGAGCTGAAGTCTAAGTAAGGCCTCTGCACTCTGTCAGTCACAGACAGGAATATCGCAAGACCAGCATAAAATATCGCCTCAAAGCAGAAGGACGTAACAATTTCTGCATCAAGAAAATATAATTTACGAACCTGATAAGAGAGTGGATTAAAATGAGTATTACATAAATAAGAGCTAGATCATATGGAAAGCATTCTTGGCTTTCAGAGACTTAGGAGATCTGTTGAACAAATCTTTGGTTCTTTCTTAGGCTTTGGTCATATGTTGTTGATTGTAATCGGTAATTCAAATCAATAAAACGATTCCACTATTGCAAATCAGAAATCAGATTCTAAAACCTATCAAAACCTCAAGCATAAAACATAACCAGTTAGCACATGTAACACCATTAAGATAGCTTCTACTCAATTTGTCCCTAAGGATTTATAAAAGTTAACACTTGAAGGAGATTATTAACGAATCCAGAAGTTGAAAACATCAAAGCAGCAATAGAATATTACTAACCTATAAGAGTGTCGTTTTTGAAAGAAGCTTCAATGGCACCACTTAGAAAGAACTGTGGAAGAATCAATGACGAAATCAAGACAACAGGAGCCAAAACCCACAAGAAATAACCTTTCTCTTCTTGGAACGGAGCTGAAACAAGTTTACTTTCTTCAACCAGCTGATGGGTTAGGCCATTGAAAGAAACAGAACCTGATTTTCCACGGAACAGCTCTGCTCGAGCATAGTTACTCTTTTCTGATTGCTTTATCTCAGGCCTTGAGTCATCAGATCGAGAACAACATACTACACGGCCTCGGCTCAAGTCAATTGCACCAAGTGGTTTGTTGTTCCAAACGAGGGTTTCTAAAATCAACAAAAAGAAAAATTGGAATGATAAAGAAAGACAATTTAGGTTTTAAACCAGGTGAATTAAGAGAATTAGATACTTACGTCTCGAAACAATTCTCTGACGAGTTACAAATGTTGAAGAACCCTAGAGAATCAGGAGAAATGACAAATTTTGGATAAGGTGTTAGAAGAATCAAAATTGAAAAACGAAAACTTGATGGCTAATTTGACTTACAGAAGGATGAGTGAGTAAATGCGGAGATGAAAGTCGAAGTCTTGGTGGAAGAAACCCTAAGCAAATGGCTTTTGATTCCATTTTTCGTAAGGGTTTTGGTGTTCTTCTTCAGCAGCTTAAACCCAGGCTTTAAAACCTGCCCAACAAATATATCTCTTCACTTTTTCTTTTTTTTTTTAATTCAATTTTTTTTCTCACTCAAATCTAAATTTTTACTTACTAGTGTTTTTTTGTTCAATTTATTTCTCACTTAGAACCAAATTGCTCACTAGAATTTTAACGTTATCATCAATTAACTTTTTAATACACCGAGAGCTCTTAGTAATGTCTATTATATCCAGAAAATTGTTTTCAACGGAATTTTTCTCATTTGTTAATTAGTTTGAAAAAGAAGCGATTTTTGCTTTTGATTTAGATTGAATTTTTATGCAACATAGTGAAGGTTGAATAAAATGGGTTTAAGCTTTGGAAACAAGAGGAGGCTCAGGCAACCTTTGGAAACTTTAGCATCATTCTACTACCCACAACACTTGTTGGTTGTAGCAGCCGTAAGTCCGGCCTTTTTCTCATCATCGCCACCGTCTTTATTCATAAAACTTTACATTTGTCTCAAAAACTACAAGTTACAGAAGAGAAAAATGTTGAAATTGAAATTTATGAGAAAACAAAAGCCCTTGAAACTTCTTCTCTTCACAAAACTCAGACAGAGACGACGATATTCTTATACATAGATTGGCAACTTACAGGCGAGCCACCAGAAACCCTAAATATTCTCTTGATGGATCGTATGCTGGGATTTATATGTACTTCAGAAGTGGCCTATAAGCCCACTTAATGGGCCTAGAGATATACATAAAAGTTAGTATGAACCCAACTTCTGATGTGTTACTGATTTATATTTTTTAAGGAAAATTATGGAAAATCAAAATACTAATGACCAAAAAAATAAAATTAGAATGAGATTAATTAATTTATTCTGCAATATAAATAGCTAATTCGAAGAGATAAGTCACGAACCATCTAAGAACAGTATCCATTACCCGGTTTAATCTCCATTTTTTTCCAAATTTTCTCTTCGTTCTAGGGTTTCTTCTTCTCTCCTTTCTCTGGCCAAAGCTCCGATTTGCTTCTCTCAGAAGGTAATCATGGACGCCGTGGTTCAATCTCCCGTCTCATTACGTCGAACTTCCGGAAGGTCGATTCTTCTCACGCCCAGCTCTCCTGGGTTCATGCGATTCGGCTCCGCACTTCAATTTCGTCTCAGGGTATGTCTTCTTTCTTCTGCGTTTTGATTCTGTATTAAAAATTTGAACTTTTGGTTATCTCCCAATCAAATTCGAGATTTTTTTTTCTGATTCTGTATAAAAAATCTGAACTTTTGGTTTCTTCGTGCAAATGTTTATTAGTAAAAATTGGCTTGACTTTATAATGAAGTAATTTGAATCTGTTTTTTCTGCATGCAGAACAATTCTTCTCTTAAATTCTCGAAACCATTGCAAAGTCCAACAATTTCTTTAAAATCTCGGAGAAGCTTTGTGATTAAAGCTTCTTCAGCTTCTGGTGATGCCTCTGGTTCAATTGCGCCACTTCAGTTGAAGTCTCCGGTGGGGCAGTTTTTATCAGAGATATTAGTGAGTCATCCTCATCTTGTTCCAGCAGCTGTTGAACAACAGCTTGAACAGCTCCAAATCGATCGAGAAGCTGAGGAACAGAATAAAGATGCATCATCATCTGTTCCTGGAACAGACATTGTTCTCTACAGGTTTGTCACATACTGATATTAGTTACCATTCAGATGTTAATTTAGGTTTGGATTTTGAATTAGATTGTTTCTTTGGTGTTTAGGAGAATTGCTGAAGTTAAGGAGAAAGAGAGAAGGAGGGCTTTAGAAGAGATTTTATATGCATTAGTTGTTCAGAAGTTTATGGATGCTAATGTTTCACTTGTACCATCTATAAGCTCATCATCTGCGGATCCGTCTGGTCGAGTTGATACTTGGCCGACTCTAGATGGGGAACTTGAAAGACTTCACTCTCCTGAGGTTTTTGAGATGATTCAGAATCATCTTTCCATCATTCTTAAAAACCGTACTGGTGATCTGACGTCAGTTGCGCAGATTAGTAAACTTGGAGTTGGACAGGTATATGCTGCTTCGGTGATGTATGGGTATTTCCTTAAGCGGATCGACCAAAGGTTTCAGCTCGAGAAGACGATGAGGATTCTTCCAGGGGGGTCAGTTGAAGGTGAGACTAGTATTGAGCAAGCAGGCCGAGAAGTAGAGAGAAGCTTCTACGAAGAAGCAGAGGAGACTTATCAGGCTGTATCCTCAAACCAAGAGGTTGGTTCATTTGTGGGAGGGATCAATGCCAGTGGCGGGTTTAACAGCGATATGAAGCAGTCTCGGTTAAAGACATACGTTATGTCATTCGACGGAGAAACCCTACAGAGATATGCTACGATAAGATCAAGAGAAGCAGTTGGGATAATTGAGAAGCATACAGAGGCATTGTTTGGGAGACCAGAGATTGTGATAACGCCACAAGGCACAATTGATTCATCGAAGGACCAGCATATAAAGATCAGCTTCAAGGGATTGAAAAGGCTTGTGTTGGAGGCTGTGACGTTTGGGTCTTTCCTCTGGGATGTGGAGAGTCATGTAGACTCAAGGTATCACTTCGTACTGAACTGAAATGGTCTGTGCCATTCTTTGAGAGGGTTTGGGGATTTGTTCTTTGTAATATATGCAACTGACCAACTAATATTTGTTGTCGTTCTACTCTAGTTCTTTGCCATTCGTTGCCTCTTATATCTCAATTATTACTTATAAAATTTTCCTGCAGCGTTGTATTACAGTGACATATGATCGTTTTCGTATAAGCAGATAAAAAAACTAATAATGCAAAATGAAAGAAAGCAATGATCCTTGGATTAGTCCTGGGCACTTCGGGTCAGGTGATCCGACTCGTACCCAATCCTAAATTACCGAAATATTTTAGGATATGGGTAACTAAAATTATCCGTTTGCGTAACAATAATTTATTATAACGGGTAAAGGTACGGGTTGGGTATTAACCAGGGTACCCGAATTACCTTTAGGGTAATTATGTTTTTATAATTATATAAAATTAAATATTTGGTAATTAAGATTTTAAAATTTTATTTCAGATGTTATATATGTAAATGTTGTTTTATATGTAAATGTTGTTTTATTTTGTTCTCATATTTTTCCATCACCTCCAATTCTACGAAGGCCCAACCACTTACAAAACTTTACACAATCACACTCATACGTGGTTCATATATACTTACTTTTTTCCTCTAAAACAAAAACATAGAATCATACTTTTTCCGGATAAACAAAAAAGGTATATCATTCAGAATCTAATATTTTTTCAATATGTATCTTGTTTTTGTGATGAATCATTGACTTCTTCATGTGTTTATTTTATAAATTTTTCTTCATGAGAAAGACTACAGCTAATCAAAGAAAAATAATCCACGATGGACAATGAAACATCAGAAGAAATCCGATCAAAGAGAAAAAGAAGAGCACCACCGGCACCATTATACCACCGGCACCATTAGCCCCAAAGGCCAAAAAAGTACAAGGTAAAAGGTTAGATGTCTGGGAAATTTTTGTTAAAAGTAAAAATAATGAGAAGTATTGCAACTGCACCTATTGTGGAGATCCTATAAAAGTTACCACTGGTACGGGGACTAGCGCTATGAATAAACACAAGGATAGATGCAAGGATTATAAGAGCAGTTTAGCTATTGAAAGCGATCGACAAACAATATTATCTAGGGATGGAAAAGAATCTGGTAATCTTGTTGCTTGGAGTTTTAATCAAGATAAGTGTAGACCGGCATATGTTATGCTGGTCATATTGGATGAACTACTCTTCTCTTTTGTGGATAATCTTGGATTTAAGCTATTTGTTACTGAGGCATGTCCGAGCTTTAGCATTCCTTCGAGACGTACGATTGCTAGAGATGTGATGAGTATGTTCATATCTAAAAAAGCTAGTTTAAAAAGCATATTGTGTAGACAAAGAGTGTGTCTTATAACTGATTTATGGACTTCTATTACCACTGTAAGTTACATGGTAATCACTGCACATTTCATAGATGAGAGCTGGCAATTAAATAGAAGGATTTAGTCTTGTTTCTAATCATAAATGGATTACAATAGCCAAGAAACTTGAGGAATGTTTGCTTGATTGGGGGCTAGAGAAGGTATGTACTATATCAGTTGATAATGCTAGTGCAAATAATTGTGCTGTTAGGATTGTGATGAAAAAGCTGATGAATTGGAGGACAAATACATTGGTATTGAAAGGAGATTTTGCTCATGTTCGTTGATGTGCGCATATTTTGAACTTAAATGTCCAAGATGGTCTATCCGAGATGGGTCATAGTGTGGCTGGTGTGAGAAATGCAGTCAAATATATTAGATCATCTACTTCTAGACTTGAGGCATTTCAAAAGAAAGTAGACGAAGAAGAAATCACTAGAGGAAATTTGATTTTGGATTGTGGAACTAGATGGAACTCTATTTATCTCATGTTGAATGCTGCCTTAAAGTTTAGGAAGGCGTTTGAATGAATGGTTGAGGAAGATAAGCTTTTTGCATATCATTTTGAAGAGGAGGATAATGTAACCAAAATCAAAAGGGTTGGGCCTCCATCAATTGAAGAATGGGAGAATGCTGAACAGATGAAAAATTTTGTGAAGACATTTTATGTTACTACATTGCTATTTTCTGCTTCTAAGAAAATCACATCTAGTGGCTGTTACAATGAGATCTGCAAGATTTCAAATTCACTGAAGGTTATGGTTGCTAATCCTGATGAGAAGTGGAGTGATATGGGAATATCAATGGTTGAAATTTTTTGATAAGTATTGGGAGGGTTTAGAGAAAATCAACAAGATGCAGAGAGGAATGGACACTGATGATATACATATAATAGTGTGCAAGGATACTCAATAGTTTAGTTCAAGTAGTAATAATTCGAATGTTGAAACGCAAATATAGCTTTACTAATGGTTTTGAGGAACCAAACTCCCTATACTTGTGAAGATATTACTCTTCCTTGTATCTCTTCTCTGTTGCCTCCAAAAGCTCCAGGTCCTTGTTGTACTTGCAGATACGGTAGATGCACCTGTCAATGAATACAAGATACATATTAGTGAACTACGCGAGAGCTTGTGTGTCCATCTGTGACTCGGAATGGCGGATGATGTTACCAGTAGAGAAGAATTCCTGCTGCGCACAGAACCACATTCCTCTGAGCCTTGTAGATCTGTGGTACAATGGAAACACACACAACGCAGTAGTAAGCAAGCTGAGACGTTTCAAGGAAAGAGAAGGAACTAAGGATGAACTAAAGATGCAAGATTTTGATTTTCAACTGCAGACCAATAAAGGCTGTCTAGAAAAGAAAAAAGTAAATTGAGTGGTGATAAAGCTTTACCATGAATCAATTACCAACAGAGTCACAACAACATTGTATAAATTGAACTATGAATGACATGTGTGCCGTTGTTATAAGTACAATTCCATGTTGCTATTTGACAGTAGAGCTATGATTTAAAAGAAGGCGAGACCTAAAACGATGCATTGACACTAACAAGTTAAAGACTATTTCGTTGTTCAATCCTTGAGATTGTATAATATCTATACAAACTTCCTTAAACAATGAAAAAAACAATTCTCAGATGTTTTAGTATAACAATCTTGATCTTCAGATCAAAGAAGGGCAGAACTGAATCAAGATGAAACTCCTAAATTAACAGTTTACTATTCAAAAATTCAAAGTCAACATTCGAAATGGTACTTACAGATTTCTCGTAGCGATCTCGTTCTGTAGCAGTGCAAACCTCAGATGAACAAGAAAGTCTATGCTCATTCTTCCAGTAAATATCTGAAAGAATTAGGATGAAATCAAAACGAAATAAGCAAACAACACACAAAGATACCAAAGCCACAGAATCACTCACGGCTCAAAAACCAAACTAAATAACACCAATCCGATTCCTAATCCCTAATTTGATATACAGTAATCAGATGGTCAACAGAAACTACAGTAGATAGACAAAAGAGAGAAGCGATTACCGAGAAGCTGAAATCCGGCGAAGGCGACGATTGAAGCAGCAGGTTGGAGAATCAGAGAGACAAGTTGTACGACACGTTTCTTCAGAAGCATAGGGTAAGGTAGAGTCAATACGACGGTGATTACAACTTCGGCGGCCACCACATACGACAGAATCAGCCATTGCAACGCCATGGTTTTTCGTCTTCTGGATCGCTCTTTGCGTCTCTCTCTTCCGTGTGAAGTAGACAACGAATTAAAGACGAATCGTGTGCGTGTAACACGTGTCCACATTTGGGCTTTATCTTACTAATTAAGCTAACTTCTACCTAACGGGCTTACCTTCAGCCCAATTTCTCCATATATCGGTTTGATTGCTGCAATCATATTTTAACTCTTCGGTTTAACTCGGTTAAGCGGTTGGGTTTCTCTTCTCTCTTTACTCGCTTCTTCTTCTTCTTCACTTCTCCTCGTCTCTGCCATTGTTGCTCTTTAAAGTCTCAATTCTTCTCTTCTTTGTTTCTCCATGTGAGCTTTAATCCTATTCTCAGGTTTTGATCTCACTAAAAGCTAGTACTATGTTTCCTCCGGCTAAAACATTCATCAACAACCCCAACGGTTCGTGCTCACTCGTCTCCTTCTTCGTTCTCCTTCTGTGTTTCGAATCATCAGCTCTCTGTTTTAGATAGTTAACTTCAGTACTTTGTCTATCTTTGGGATATAGTGTGTTACTGTACATGACATCTCTTTGTACATTTCTAGCTGCTGAACAAAGCAATCAATTGATGCTCTTACATATCAACTGCAAGAGAGAATGTTTCTTTTCGTTACTGTGTGCATTGCAGATGTTGTAACCGAGTTCATCGAAGGTGTCGTCGAAACTTTTCCTTCCTGAGGTTATTTAAATCTCTTTTCTTCTTTTTATCGATTCCTTTCAATGGATGTGTGCAAAACCTCCGCTTATTCTGATGAATTCACAGGTCAAGGTTATACTACGAGCTGATGTATCGGCTGCAAATTATGACAAGGTTGCTGTTATATCGGGTAGGAGTTTCTTTCCCAACACCTTATTTCTGTTTGATTGAGTTTTATTTTGGTGTTATGCGATGCCATTTTTGAAACAGGAGGAAGAAGTGGGCATGAACCAGCACAAGCTGGGTATGTTGGAGAAGGAATGCTCACAGCTGCTATTTGCGGAGATGTTTTTACTTCGCCACCAGTTGATTCCATTCTAGCTGTAACTCTTCCCTCATAACTTTTCTTCTTCGTTTTCTTTGGCTTCTCTTGTGTCTTTCGAGTGCATGATGAACCTTTGTCTAATTCCAGGGGATTCGAGCTGTAACTGGTCCAAAGGGATGCCTCTTTGTTGTCACGGTATTTGCTAGACAGATGCATATGTATTTATCAATGGCATTGAAGAGCTCTGAGTTCTATCAATGTCTTTGGCTGATCTAGTTTCTCCTTTTAACTATTTTTTGTAGAATTATACTGGTGACCGATTGAACTTTGGCCTGGCAGCTGAGCAAGCAAAAACTGAGGGTTTTGAAGTAGAGGTAATTTTCCATTTATCGTTTAGAATTTGGTAAGTTGGTGGATAAAATGACATTATCCCCTTTTGTAGACTGTGATTGTTGGGGCCGATTGTGCTCTATCCCCGCCGCTTGGCATAGTTGGACGCAGAGGCTTAGCAGGAACAATTCTTGTCCATAAGGTCCTCAGTTTTACTTCTACGTTGTTTTCCCTCTATCCGCACTCTAACCTAGCATTTCTTAGCAGCGTTTTAGTCAATCGTTGTTTTCTTATATTTGTCTGTGATGTCTAAGTGGCAGGCTCTTTTGTGCATTTACATTTTTTTATCCTTTCTTATTGTTTTTGGTTAAGGATAGGTTGCTGGAGCAGCAGCTGGTGCTGGTCTTTCTCTAGCAGAAGTAGCAGCGGAAGCAAAACATGCATCTGAGATGGTTGGGACCATGGGTGTTGCACTATCTGTTTGTGCGCTTCCAGGACAGGTTGCATCAGATCGTTTGGGTCCAGAGAAAATGGAACTTGGGCTTGGAGTTGTATGTTGTTTCCCTTCTTATTTTCATTTATGCCATAGGAAAGTGAGAGCACATTGCTGTTTCTTGTATTTTGACTCTTTTTCCTGCTATTTTGAATCTTTCTATCAGCATGGGGAGCCTGGTGCTTCTGTTGTCGACATTCAACCTGCGGATGCTGTAGTCTCCCATGTTCTTCAGCAGATACTGAATCCAGTATGTGCACTATTCCTGTTTCCTCTGCTGCAATTTCTTGTGTCCATAACTATCTAGCGTATTGTTTATTGACTTGCTGTCTCCACAAATAATAGTAGTAAAAAAAAACATGTATCATTCTTCTTCTGTAGGTTTATTCATTCTTTTTAACTGCAGGAGACCAATTATGTTCCAGTTACACGTGGTAACAGTGTTGTTCTGATGCTTAATGGGTAAGCCTGTTTATTCCATCTTCCTATTTAGGTAATAGTTATACTCAACTTTTACCGTACCAAAATGTTATATCTATGATACCTGTTTATGGTCTAACAAGTTTACTTGATTACATGTGAATATTTAATCAGTGAAATCTATTTCTTTTTCGTTTTACAGCTTAGGTGGCACCCCTCTGATGGAACTTATGATTGCTGCTCGAAAAGCAGTTCATAAATTACAGTTGGAATTTGGGCTTGCTGTTGATAGGGTGTATACAGGATCATTTATTACGTGTCTTGATATGGCAGGTGACTTTTTTGTTGGCATTGTCTGTGTAGAGTCACCGTCCTATGCTGTTCCTCTTATACTCCTTCCCTTTCCAGGGTTCTCGATATCGATCATGAAGGCTGATCAGTCTATTTTAGACCGATTGGATGCTCCGGCCAAGGCTCCTAGTTGGCCAGTTGGCACAGCGGGTCTGTGAGATATAGTTAAATTGGATTCTTTTTTCTCTGATATTTCCCTTGGAACTTGTATTAGATTGTGAATTGTTCATTCTGTATCGTTATTTGGTTCTGTCTGTGGTTTCATTATTCATTTCAAGATTGGATTTTTCCTTTCTGCTGAGCTCAAGCCAGATCTCTCTTTCTACAGGGAACCGCACACCAGCAAAGATCCCCGTTCCACTGCCTCCCGTACAATCAACAATAAACGAAGAGGTAAGCGTTAAGGTTTGATAAAAATTGAAGCTTATAAGGTTTTCAGTGAGATGTGATAATTTTTCTGTAAGTTTCCTAACTTGCCAGTTGATCATACTAACTTTGTTTTGGTGACATTAGTCTCTAAGCCGACCTCAAGAGCTTAGTCAACAAGGTCGAATTCTTGAGGCAGCTATCAAAGCAGCAGCAACTGTGGTCATCAATCTGAAGGATAGTTTGAACGAATGGGATGGAAAAGTAGGTGATGGGGACTGTGGATCAACAGTAAGTCCTGTTTTTAAAATGTTGTATAACACAAAGTTTTGCACTATGTATGTTTTAAATCTTATGCACACATCATTATTTGTAGATGTGCAGAGGCGCAACAGCTATTCTGGAGGACATGAAGTAGTGAGTCACTTGACTCTTAATACCATTTTACCTCGTCTTCTCATCTGTTTTAGCTATATTGTTACTTGCAATTTATACCCTCTGTTTCCTGGTTTTCTAGTTATCCGCTCAATGATGCTGCTGAAACAGTTAGTGAGATTGGTTCATCAATCAGAAGAGTCATGGGGGGAACAAGCGGAATAATGTAAGTAGTCGACGCACAACTAAGTTGACAAATTTCTTTCTTTAGAATTGGTCATGCCTTTGGCATTTACTGATAAAGACATGGCACTTTCTCATATGAAACCAGTTATAACCTTCTCTGCAAGGTAGCATATGCAGAGTTAAAAGCTAAACGCTGAGTCGGAAATCACTCCCAAACACTGTAAGATAAAGTTTCTTGCATTGTCATTAGCTATTCCAAAAGGCACATATTAGCCTGTGAATCTGATTTCCACTTTGTTTCAGGGTCTGAAGCACTCAAACCAGCAATCACTGCTGTCAGTAAATATGGTGGAGCAAGTGCGGGTTATAGAACGATGTTAGATGCACTCATCCCAGCTTCAAAAGTCCTCGAGGAGGTGACTGATCAATAAGGTTACTTTTTTACCAAAGATGGATATTCGTCTAAGTACGAATGAGCTTTGCTTTGATTCGTGAGCAGAATCTGAGCTCTGGAGAGGATCCAATATCTGCCTTTGTTCAATCAGCTGAAGCTGCAACCACAGGAGCTGAATCAACCATTCAAATGCAAGCACAGGTGAGCAGCTTCAATAAGTTCCATTATGCTGAATGTGTAATTTATTTTCATGTTATCTGATTGGTTTGACAGGCGGGAAGATCAAGCTATGTATCAGCTGAGATTCTTGCATCAATTCCTGATCCAGGCGCAATGGCTGCAGCAGCATGGTACAACACGGCTGCAAGAGCTATGAAGAATCAGAGGCACGGACTGTGATCCAGTGGACTAGGAGCTATGCTGATTTGATTTCTGGTTTAGTTGGCTCAGGGCTCGTCTATGTATCCAACGACTTGGATTCTTTGTGAAATACTTGCTCTGTTTATATGCAAATAAATGTGTGTGAATAAACTAACTTTTGGCTGTTATATATTAAAATAATTTCATCGATATTTTTGACAAAGTGAAATGGGCCTCGGCCCATAAAAGAGAAACAATGGAGAGTCAACTATGCAAATCCAACGACTAGAAGAAAAAGGCAATGAGAGGACTCTCGACACTCTCAAGAGTAAAGCTCGAGCTTGGGAGATCAAGAAGAAGAATGTCTGCAACATCAGTACCTTCAATGGCGGATTTTCTCACAAAAAATCCTTACTCCCCTCCTTCTTGGGCTTCTCATCTTCGTCCAATTCCTTCCCACACTTTCTCCCTCGCTCACGTACGTAATTTTGATTTTTCTGTATGTTTCAGTTTCATTTCTCCATTACTTTCACTGATCATCTTCAACTTCTTCAGCTTCCTACTCCAATCCATCGATGGAATCTTCCTGGTCTTCCTAATGGCACAGAACTCTGGATCAAGGTCTCATCTCTTCACCTCTAATTTTGTTGCTTCTCTTCTTCTTCCCTTCGCTTACCGTTTTTAACCGAATTTGGCAGCGAGATGATTTCACCGGCATGGAATTGAGTGGAAACAAAGTACGAAAACTCGAATTTTTAATGGCTGAAGCCGTTGATCAACAAGCCGACACCGTAATCACCATCGGCGGTATCCAGAGCAATCATTGCCGTGCTACAGCTGTCGCATCAAACTATCTCAATCTCAATACTCATCTTATTCTCCGCACTTCCAAGGTCTTTGCTTTTGAATTTGATTTTCACCTACATTGATAAAATCTCTGTTTTGACACGTGTTTGATGTGTGTGTTGCAGCTTCTTGCTGATGAAGATCCTGGATTGATTGGGAATCTATTGGTCGAGCGTCTCGTTGGAGCTAATGTTCATCTCATCTCTAAAGAAGAGTATTCCTCCATTGGGAGTGAGGTTAGTTCGTTGCATTAAGTTTTTACTTACTAAGAAGAGATAAACATGAAATTACTAGTTTTACTTGTTTTTGTGATGGTAATGATAGGCTCTTACTAATGCCCTGAAAGAGAAGCTGGAAAAGGAAGGAAAAAAGCCTTATGTTATTCCGGTTGGTGGATCAAACTCTTTGGGAACTTGGTGAGATTGTGTTCTCATATGAAACTTTTTATGTAGCTAGGTGTGTAGTTCTTAGTTCTTACAGTTACTTTGGATTTGATAAACATCAGTCAATTGCTTGATGAGGCAGGATTGAGCCCTTTTAATGTTGAATTTCCTGCAATAATCGTGTAGGGGTTATATCAAAGCAGCAAGGGAAATTGAAGAGCAGCTAAAAAGTAGAAATGACGGTCTAAGATTTGATGATATTGTGGTAGCATGTGGCAGGTTCTGCTTTTTCTTCTCTTGTGAAATTTTCTTGCACTTTACTTTTGTTTGCTTCAATCTCATTTTAGTTTTCTTTTGATTGCTAGTGGTGGTACAATTGCTGGTATTTCATTGGGGTCTTGGTTGGGAGCTCTTAAAGCCAAGGTATAGTCTTTTTCAGTTTTAGGTGCATCGCTCACAGTGAAGTTGTCAGATGGCTTAGTTATGTTTCGTTCATTGTACAGGTTCATGCTTTCTCGGTCTGTGATGATCCTGATTACTTCTATAACTATGTCCAAGGCCTTTTGGATGGACTTCAAGCTGGTGTTAACTCTCGTGATATTGTTAGCATCCACAATGTGAGTGTTATAAGCACCTTAGGCTTCTCTGTTTTATTTATACTATTGCACAGCCGTTAGACTTGATGTTTATTGTTTATGTTGATTTCTCTTGGATCCTTAGCAAACAACACCAGATGGAGAATTGTGATAAATGATATCTTCTTAAGTACACAGGTTATGCTTTTGATTCTTATGTTTGTTGCAGGCCAAAGGAAAAGGATATGCGATGAACACTTCAGAGGAGCTTAAGTTTGTAAAGGAAGTAGCCAATTCAACTGGTGTTATTCTTGATCCTGTTTACAGGTATGCTGGACTTTCTAGTTCGTCATTGTTCCTTTAATCTCTCATAGTAGCATCGTAATGTATAGCGAGATTGACATTTGGGTTTTCGGTGTTTATCCAGTGGAAAAGCTGCATACGGTTTGATAAATGAGATGACCAAGGATTCCAAAAATTGGGAAGGAAAGAAGATATTGTTCATACACACTGGTGGACTTCTTGGGTTGTATGATAAGGTTGATCAAATGGCTTCTCTGGTGGGTAATTGGTGCAGGATGGATGTTCAAGAATCCGTCCCAAGAAAAGATGGTGTTGGGAAAATGTTCTAGAAAAACCAAAAAATCTGATCTGTAATAACCATGTGAAGAAGAGACAGATTGAACAATTTGTGCATTTGATCTGATATCATCATATCAGGAATAAAAGCCATTCCTGTTTTCTATTATGGTGTATTATGTTTAATGGCTCGGGACAAGTATGATAAACAAATGGTGTCTCTCCTTCTATTGTTGTGCTATCCATAGTGCTTTCTCATCGTAATCTATCTTACGCATTTCCAGAAATCGATTGTGTAAACATGGAAATGGAAACAGAGAAGAAGACCCATCTTAGCTAGTGTTTTCTTTTTGTTGCTTTTAATGTTTTAGATGAATTGGGAACAAAATTAAACCCTAGTCCAACTTGTATCGCTTATGTTTGTTAATAAATATTCTGATTTGATGATCTTTGTATGGAGTTCGACATTGACCACTGAAATTCATGAGTTATTGGAGTGATGATTTTAGACATTTAGTCACATGCATGCGGTATTCGAACCAAATGAATTTAATTCTTTATAATTATTATGAGAGAATCCGTGCTATGCGCATATATATTTTAAATTTTAGCATATTTTAGTTTAAAGATGTTAGTTAATAAATATAATTATTTATTTGATTTTTATTCCAGTTTGATTGGTTCAAAAAAATTTTTTGTCTTCTTATTGAATCGAGTGATATATTTTATTTTACAAAATGAGTGAAAACAATTTGATTTGAATATTGATCCTTTTTTTTTTTTGATGTGACAATAATTTTTAAACTTTTAAAATTGCACATATGTCTCATATTATGTTTTATATTTTGAGTGGTTAATCTAATATCAATGTAATTGCAAATAGATTTATTTGAACCAACCTTTGAAAATTACATTTTATTTTTTAAGAGATCCTTTCAAATTTTGATAATGATAAAAACTGACAAATGGTTTCACTATTTCAAAGATATTTAGGCCATGCATATTTAGACGTTTTTAAGTAGTTTTTGCCTTTTAGTTTTTTATTTTATTTTTGGTGTTGATTTTAATTTTTCAAAAACTTGAATGGTAACTTGTTTAGTTTTTGGTTTTTATATAGAATTTTTATTTAAGTTTTCTATTTTACTTTTAAAACTGACAAATGGTTTCACTACTTTTAAAAGATATTTAAGCCATGTATATTTAGACGTTTTTAAGTGGTTTTCGCTTTTAGTTTTTTTTTTGTGTTGATTTTAGTTTTTTAAAAAGTTGAATGGTAACTTGTTTAGTTTTTGGTTTTTATATAGAATTTTTATTTAAATTTTCTATTTTACTTTTAATTTTGTTATATGTGTTTGAGAGTTACAAAAATAAGGATATTAAATTTTAATAATAATAAAAAAAACTTACAAAATTTCATAAATACCAAAAAAATACTGATAAAAATACGAAGAAACTTGGCTCTTATGTAGAAAAAATGGTATTTAGATTTATTTATTGAATCTAAAACCCTAAAACAGTTTCAAAAAAAAAATTAACACAAATTATCAGCCGAAAAAAATCAACCATGGGAGATGTACCAGTTATCTGGGACATTGAGAATGGCTCACTACTGGTCAATCGTCTCGTCTTAAATCTGCTGGAATAAATCAGAGAATCCCTCCTCCTAAAGAATATCGGTAATAATTTGACGTGTATGTTGCCAACGTTAGGAGGATGAAACAAGTTGACGCTGACTTTCTTAGTTGTTCCTCCTCCATCTCTTTTATCACACTTACCCCAACTTTATAAAGAGTTATAACTAAACTATAAATGCAGTAAAACTTTTATAAATTAATAATATTGAGATCAGAGTATTTTAATAATTTATATAAGATATTAATTCATTATTAATTTATAGAGAGATTTATTTAATTCTAAAAATAATCTTCTCTAAAGTAAGAAGTTGAAGACAATACTTTGATATTTTTAGTCGCAATTCGATATTATGAAACAATTATCACATATAAAAATTTTGATAATTTTTGAAAATAATTTGAGAAAATAATGTCAACTATTTTTGATACAATAAACAAAATTAGAGATAAGCTCCAACAAAAAATATAAATTTACGAATAAACAAACAACACTAAGTTATATTTTACTAAATGACTTATTTATATGTTATAATTTTATATGAATATTAATTTATGATATTGATGGGACCATATATATACGTAGGATTTTTTTAAAAATTATTATCTTATTAATTTGTCGAATTGTGTTAATTATTACACTGCTTCAACTTGGGACAAAAAAATTATTAATTTATCGAGTATATTTGTAGAGGTTCTACTGTAAATGATAAATCTAGTTTTTTTTTTTCTAAATAAAGCATCAAATCCAATTTAAAGAATACGGTGTACATGCCTTGTACAATTTTGTAGGATATATATGAACATAGTTCTTTAACTAAACTTTTTTTTTTGGGTACATTAGTTAGTTCCATTGAGAATATTGAAAATCAACGTATGCCTTATTGGATCAATATTGATGGTGATGTAATTAGTAAATCAATATTTTATCAAACATTTCAAAATAAAAATTTTACGTTTTAAATAACGATGATTAGAACACAATTTTTAAAATCATATTTTAAAAATTTTAATTTATTACATTTCAAATTAAACTTTCACTTCTCATCGCCAATTTTTTCTGATTCGATTTGATTTGATTTTATTTTATTTGAGCATTACAATAGTTATAATAATTGAAAGCAACAGTTGAAGGTGGATTCATTGGAGACAATTCTACAAATACCACAATAAAAGTATTACGCCAAAAGAGATTTAAAAAAAAAATTCGAGAATGGACAAATATTTATAGATACTTGGAGAAAACTATCGTAGAGGAAATTTGTTTAGGTCTACCAGTCTAATACATGTTCAATATTCAGATTTTACAAAGATCCAAACCTCTTAAAGTTGTACGCACAATTATGAGATGTTTGCAACCACTCTAGGGTCCAAAATGTATGAGCAAACGAATTTTTCTTAATATTTATCATTTTTTCTTTAATGGCTGTATTTGGATATTTCAGTAAGCTAAATTCACTTAGAGAAATGATCGTGGCTGAAATTGACACGTATAATCAAATATTGGTGCTTTATTTTTCTTCCTTTTTATTCATAACAAACTATTTCTGTTATTGAAAAATAATTGAATCATAACCTAAAACTAGGAAGTAATAGTCAAATATTTAATCTTTTGTATTTTTCTGTTTGAAAAATAACTATTGCAGAACTGAGAACCAATAATTGTTACAATATTTCGTGTAAATACTCTTATATTTGGAGCTCTAAGTTTCAAAACTCATATTAAAAAATTACGCTATGCTTAATGCAAAATAATATGTTAGGAGTAAAACATGGAATTATTAGGTCTGGCGATGAACATAAGAACTATGTGAATCAAGATAGTACTAAGTACTAACATTGATTTACATCAATCTTATCACTTCTGTATCTTAATATCTTCTACTCGTACCTAAAAATAATAATACTTTTATGGGCTCAATAAATGAAGAAACTTTGTCTGAAAACAAAAAGAAATATGTTTGTAGAAAATTAACTATTTCTCTAATAGTCCACAATACCATTATTGTTTTATTTGAAACCAGCATTTTTGTAATTATTCATTTCCTTTGATATCTATCGTCGTGTCAACCTGATGTATCGTCCGTATATGAAAAACCAATTACCAAAAAGATGAAATAAATTCAAATGGTTTTCAGACAAGTAGCTTTCTGTTGAGTACACCAATTTGAGGTAACGAACAAAGTAACCAGTGAAAACTAAAGAGCCGTCAAATCAATTTGATAAAAAAAGAGTAAATTGAATTAAACAGACATATCAAACCACGTGATGAGTCCTTCACCACATTCCCAAAATTAGAAAAATAGGTAACCTGTGAAAAAGTAACACTTCCTACAAATCTCAGTCATATTTCTATGAAAACCAATGTTTTTAAAACCGAATCGGATAGCGATTCGTCATCATTACTGGATAGACTAGTTCAACCAGTTAGACCGAAATTTTAATATTTATATATATATATATATCAATATATTCAAAACCGAAACGGTCTAACAAGAAATCGGTGCTTAAGCCGGATCCAAGTAGGGTCAAAACCCGGATTGGAACAGAATCGAAAAAATGGCCAAACCCCAGTAAAACTGGTAATTCGGGTTGACATTAAAACCCGATTTTTCAAATTTGAAAATAAACTTTTGATTTTGAAGGTTTTATTTAAATGTCAACTTATTAAATTCAATTTTTTTTTCTAATTAAGAAATATCTAAGGTCACAAAGTATTACTCGTTATTTTTCTTCTATTTACGTGAAAAAAACAAGTAAAAAACAGTTTCAAATATTCTTCTATAAGCACGACAAGAAGGTGTATGACTTGAATGCATCCTCTGTGTTTTATTATACGTTTCTAGTTTTTTTTCTTTGTTTTCTAAATTTACGTTTGTGATTATGTATATATATATATATCTGTTTAATATGATTTTTAAAAATGTGGTTAGTTATTTTTATATTTTTATGATGTTGTCAATATATATTCATATTATATATATTTCTATATAAATAAATAAAAATATTAAAAACCCGGTCTAACCGGTTGAACCGGTCCAACCAGTCATCCAGTAATGATGATGAGTCGCTATCTGGTTCGGTTTTAAAAACATTGATATATGGACAACATCATAAAAATATAAAAATAACTTGCCACATTTTTAAAAAGCACATTAAACAGATATATATGAATACAAGTATATACATAATCACAAACGTAAATTTAGAAAACAAAGAAAAAAACTAAAAAAAAAAAAAAAAAAAAAAAAAAAAAACAAAAAAAAAAACCTTTTTTTTAAAAAAAATTAAAATTTTTTTTTTTTTTTTTTTAAAAAAAAAAAAAAAAAAAAAAAAAAAAAAAATTAAAAAAAAAAAAAAAAAAAAAAAAAAAAAAAATTCAAATTTTGGAAATACTTTGATTTTTTATTGGGTTTTGGCTGGTTTTCCCAATTTTGCTCCAATCCGGGTTTTAACCCTACTCGGACCCGGTTTAATCACCGATTTCTGGTCAGACCGGTTCTGAAAACATTGATGAAAACGAAAGAGCTATATCTAAGTTTTTTAAGTAAAATTCATATTTGCCCCACTAATTCTCGTTTATCCCATTTTCACCCCTTGTTAAAACTCATCATCAATGCATCCTTTGAACTTGAACATAGCATGATGAGTCCCACACATGTCACTTTGCTGTCCATGATGTTTTTATTTTTGATATAAGTTGAGAAATGATGTGTGCAGAGAGAATCGAATGTTTTTTTGTTGTTATTTATTGTGTGATGGAGATCATTGTAATTGAAATGAAAACTTTAAAGATGTTTAAGCCTTAAAACTCTAAAATAATTGAAGATTCAAAAATAAATTGGATGCCTAGCTAACTTAAAAAAGGAAAACTTCTAGTATTATAACATGTATTAGCATTTACAATGTTTTTCGGTAGAATGGTTACTCTAGTCTTAACCCTTCACTAATGGCCTGCAAAGGAAAACTTCAGAATATCATAAATGATAACTTTTTACTGAAAGTCTTAGTTCAAACGTCTCTCTCAGATGAATTTCCTATTCTAAAAAAGTTTCGGTTTAGAACACCAATTAACATCTCATGTTTTTCTTCTAGAACTTACATTTCATAACAAATCGTGAGTTGACTCAATAGATAACTTGTTTTATAATTAATTAAGTCGTCAAACTCACACGTTCACTTACTAAATAAAATAAACAAAATACTCAACGCTTTATGCTATAACTATAACCCTATAAGGTTATATAATCTAGAAACTACAAACGAGCAATGTAACGTGCCATAGACTTGTCTTCTTTTCAGTAAAGTCTAAGCAAAGACATATGTTAGTTTTACACCAACGATACAAACTGTGAATATTTCATACATAACCATATATCATTTATTACGCACATCTAAACATTGTTTTTTAGGTAAAGTGTCTAATCACACTTTTTTTTGTTTGGTTAAAAGGGTTATAATGTCTAAATACTCTTTAACCTAATTACGTAACTTACAAACAAAAATTTGCTATCAATGTCATTGATGATCTGGAAGGAGAACGAGTCGTGAGAGTCATTTCTCGCCATTCGCTAAGACCGTACGGCTCGAATCCAACATTCCTATAATTAGATGAAGAAAAGTAAATTATATTACACAGACAAATCAAAATATTCAAATGTGATAAGGAACTTTTGTTAGTTTTGCACTAAAGAAACAAAATGTGAATATTTCATATATAACCTTCTTAATTATATGAGTTATACGCACGTCTAACTTTATTTTTTATTAGGTAGAGTGTCTAAGCATTAATTCTGTTAGCTAATTAATAATGAAAAAGAAAACTTATACTATGAAAGAAGAATTTTGACTATCAGTGTCATTTAGGGAAAAAGAGTATTGAGAGTTTTTACTCGCCAAGTCCGCACGACTCTACTCAACCATGACCCAATCAAGATGTCCGCTAACCTAGCAACCTCTGTAGTAAACCAAAGTCTTCGTTCTTCATCGTCCTGATGGCTCGATCGGTTCTAGACCGGCCCCTGCATGCACGTACTTACGTACCCTTATTAAGTACATCATTCTTTGATAGTGTCGAAAGCAAAATATAATATTTGCGAGGATCCCTAGCTCTATGATGATTATTATTCATATATGTTGGGAGATGGAATAGGTCGACCCAAACCAAATCAAGATCGACTGAAATTACAAACTGAAGGATCTAGAAGATTGTTGATAAATGTCAATATTTAGATTAGTAAATTTACTTTATATCTCTAAATATATTATTTACATTTATGTTTCCATTAAATTAGGAAATTAGGTCTAGATCAATGTTTATATAAATCGATGTATCATGTAACCATTATTCTTATGAGAGTGTATTCTAATTCGTCTCTAAACACCTTTGTGTTCTTACTCTCATCAAACTTAACATAGTATCAGAGTCTCGTTTATTAATCCAAGTAAGATGGCCCAAGAAGGGCTTAATACCGGTCCTAAAGTGGGATTCGGTTTGAGATGGGTTAATAAGAGCCATCATCTCTCGGGGGTGTATTAGAATTCCACATCCCTTATATAAAGGGACTAACACTATTATATAAGGGATATGAGCTAATCTACTCATTGCAAATTAGTTTTGAGTTAGAAACCCACAGAACTTAACATGGTATCAGAGTCTTGATTCAAATCCTATGGGTTGTGGTTCTAATATGTTTGCTTCCGCTTTAAAAAATAAAATCTTTAATTTTTTTGATCTAGTGTTGCTTGCTTCTAATGTAAGTTTCACATCTTCTACTAACGTTTTTACTCTGATTCATAAAGACATGATGATGCTCAAGATTCAGCCATATGAGATACGTATGGTTCAAAAAAAAAAAAAAAGAAGAAAAGATGAAGAGAGTCGTGATCCTCTTACTCTTAGTGATCCGACGAAACATTGATGATTGCTTTTCTATTGGCCAGCACAATTGCAAATGGTGATGATGATTTGTGAAAGTGGTGAAAACGACATTGTTATCTCACTTTGTGTTTTTTTTTTATAACTGTGAGTTTTACCAATTTGATGGTATACTTACATGATCTTCTAGATGAAGATGGTTATGATTTATGATAATTACTATGATGGTCAAGCGACCATGACAACGACTCCAACGATGCTGTGGAGATGGTGATTTTCTTAATGATAGGTTTGTTGTTTAATCGAGCACAACTTAAGTTATTGACTCTATGTTGATTACTTAACAGTTGGGTGTTATAGCCGCTTTGACCCTGCAATCGGATATAAACGTCGATGATGACCTGACGGCCAGGTATAATTGAAAATATGTCCAATTTTACATGTATTATTACGTATGAGCTTCAGGAGGTGGGGGAAAGGGGGTGTTGGAAGATCGAATAGATCAACCCAAACTAAATTAAGATCGATTGAGATTACAAACCAAAATCTAAAAGATTTGTTGATAAATGTCAATCTTTAAATTAGTAAATTTACCTTTTATTTCTAAATATATTATTTACGTTTATGTTTCCATTAAATTAGAAAATTAGGTGTAGATCAATATCCATATAAATTGATGTATCATATAACCATTATTCTTATGAGAATCTATTCTAATTCTTCATAAAATACTTTTGTGTTCTTACTCTCATCATATTTATTAATATATATCTTGATTTATTATTCCTCTCGCAAATAGTAGTTGGCAAAATTATTCGTCCGTTGAATTAAAAATTAATTAGTTATTTATTACTATAATCTTTTGCTTTTTTTTTGGTATATATGATAAATTAGAAAAACTTCATGTTATTCGCAAATTCTTGCCTTTTTTTTTTTTTAAATTAATTATTGCCTTTTGTTGCATGAAAAGGATTCCACACGTCATTACTCGTGACATTTTACATAATCTAGCTCTTCGCACACGAACAACCAATTTAAAACTGTTATATACGTATGCCATATCCTCTTTGACTGTTTAGAAGTAAACCAAGATAAAACACTACCTAATTAATTAATCTTTAACAATTTTTATTTATTTTAAATACAGATTAATATAATTTATAATACTATCAAGAACGGTTGGTCTAATATCCATGATTAGTCTGCATGCACTAACTCGCGTAGTTACTTCAACAAATAATATATTAATAAATGCAAGCCTTAAAGATGAATCAAGGTATATTATGAAAACGTATTACCAGTAGTAAATTAATTAAGCGGATAAGTTCAAATATAATAAACTGTAGCAACTGTACTAAATAAATAAAAATTATTTGGTATATAAAGCGACAAAAATGTTTTTCGTCCTGTTGTTTTCGAGAAGCTTCTTTTTCGGATTAAACATTATGCAAATCCACGTCATCAACGCATTACAAACAATGAAAGACTACACACGACTTTGGGTCAGCATTAGAAAGACCAACCTTGAATTGACACGTCCTCATTGACAGCTATTTACTATGAGGGTAATTTCGTAAATTTCTCAGACCATAACCCTTGTGCTGCTCTCTCGTCAGGCTAAGGAAAAAAAAAATGTGGGATTTAAAAAGTGGAGCAGTAAATTGCATTTCTTTGTTTATCTCGTTTGGTAGGAGGTAAGAGAGATAGAGAGAAAGAGCGAAACACAGAGAGGTGAGAAAGACGTAGGGTTGGTTTTCGTTTCGGTTTTCTCGATCAATCTAAGCTTCTCCGGCGAGAGATTGTAGTTTTTTCAGGTAAATCGTGGTGGTTTTATGATTTTTCGTCACTTACTCTATGTTCGATCTGCTTAGTTTCTGGGATTTTCACTCGATTCGGTGGATCCGCTTCATTTTGGGTTTATCGTTCACTGATAGAGTTGTGTTTTCGTTGATCTCTGAAATTTCTGGTCTATTTAGCTTCGTTGCGGTTATCGTGAGTCTGTATTGTTCGTCTTCGAAGATATTTAGGGTTTTGTTCGTGTTGCTTCCGTTTTCTGATAGTTTAGGGTTTTGTTGTTCTTGCTTCCGTTTTCTGGTAGTTTCGTGTTTGTTATCTTGCTACTTATTCTATTTAGGTAATTGATTGCTGTTTTCTACGTTTGGTATGTTTTTCAAGGATAGTTACTAAATCTTCGTTTATCTTACTGTTTTTGTTTGTTTTGTTGTTATTTTGGCTAGGAATCATGGTAAGGAAGAGAAGAACTGAAGCTCCATCTGAAGGAGGCGAGGGCTCTGTGCCCCGTGAAGCTGCTCAAGCCTCAGGTCCCCCAGGTGGTGGACGTGGTGGTTCTCAGCGTGGTGGTCTTCAGCAAGGAGGAGGACATCAACAAGGTGGAAGGGGATATAATCCCCAGTCTCAACAGGGAGGTCGTGGTGGTGGTAGAGGATATGGGCAACCACCACAACAACAGTACCAACAGCAACAACAATATGGTGGTGGGCCACAAGAGTACCAGGGAAGAGGAAGAGGTGGACCTCCTCATCAAGGAGGTCGAGGAGGGTATGGTGGTGGCCGTGGAGGTGGATCTTCTACTGGACCACCTCATAGACAATCATTTCCCGAGCTGCACCAAGCTACCTCACCTACTTTACAAGCAGTGTCTTCCCAGCCTACACTCTCTGAGGTGAGTCCTACGCAGATGCCGGAACCTTCTGATCTGGCTCAGCAAGTTGAACAGCTCTCACTTGAACAAGGAGCTCCCAGTCAGGCAATCCAGCCTTTGCCCTCTTCTAGCAAGGCTTATAAGTTTCCAATGAGGCCTGGCAAAGGACAGAGTGGAAAGCGTTGCATTGTGAAGGCTAACCATTTCTTTGCTGAACTGCCTGACAAAGACTTGCACCAGTATGATGTGAGTATTGACAAATATTTGCTGCATTGTGAAATCCCTTGTTCCCTTAGTATTTGCTACCCTACATCTAATGTCTGTTTATGGATTTACCTGACAAATTGTGTGCTATTTCTGTAAGGTCACCATTACTCCAGAAGTAACATCAAGGGGTGTTAATCGCGCTGTGATGAAACAACTGGTTGAACTGTATCGTGATTCACACCTTGGAAGGCGTCTTCCGGCCTACGATGGGCGTAAGAGCCTGTACACTGCTGGTCCACTTCCGTTTGTCTCCAAGGAGTTTAGAATCACTCTTCTTGATGAAGAAGAAGGGGCTGGGGGACAAAGGTACTTAATATATTTTCTTTTCATTTTCCTGATAGGAATTTTCTGAACTAATCACGTGTTTCCTCTTTTACAGACGCGAAAGGGAATTCAAAGTTGTGATAAAGCTAGCTGCACGTGCTGATCTGCATCACTTAGGATTGTTTTTAGAGGGAAAACAAGCCGATGCCCCGCAGGAAGCTCTACAGGTTCTTGACATTGTTCTTCGTGAGCTGCCTACCTCTAGGTACCCCTCACTCATCCTATGGATGTTTGCACTCTCCATGCATATAAATCTCAGCTGGTTTAGTTTTGCTAACATGTTAGACCCAGGTACACTCCTGTGGGGAGGTCATTTTACTCCCCCAATATAGGAAGAAAGCAATCACTGGGGGATGGTTTGGAGAGCTGGCGTGGATTCTATCAAAGCATTCGACCTACACAAATGGGCTTATCACTTAACATTGGTACAATAGCTTTCTACATTACCTTCAATTGACTTTCATATCTGGATCTCCTTGTAATGCTTCAGTTCATGTTTGTCCTGAAACTTTGTCTCTTTTGTAGATATGTCATCGACAGCATTCATAGAGGCACTTCCTGTGATTACCTTTGTTTGTGAGTTGCTGAACAGAGATATTTCATCCCGGCCTTTATCAGATGCTGATCGTGTTAAGGTATGATTCAATGTCATTTTCTGATTATCAATGATTCATTGTAAGATCATTTGTTATTTTCTATGAGTTAAGTAAAATGTTGCATTCGTTGACTTTCCCTTATCTAATGATTTCATATCTTTTGGCTGTCAACAGATAAAAAAGGCTCTTAGAGGTGTTAAGGTTGAAGTGACCCATCGTGGAAATATGCGCCGGAAGTACCGCATTTCTGGCTTGACTGCTGTGGCCACTCGGGAATTGACGTACGTGTTTGTTTTAGCTTGATAATTCTTATTTTGTGACTGTTGAATAAGGTGTAATTTTATGTTTCTTTTGTATATGTTTTCTCTGCAGATTCCCAGTGGATGAAAGAAATACCCAGAAATCAGTTGTAGAATACTTCCACGAAACATATGGCTTTCGAATTCAGCACACCCAACTACCATGCTTGCAAGTTGGCAACTCTAACAGACCAAATTACTTGCCAATGGAGGTAACTTTGAATTCATCATCAATTTTTATCAGCTCACCAATGGATCCTATGCTAATGTGCTGGTGTACAGGTATGCAAGATTGTTGAGGGTCAGCGATACTCGAAAAGGTTGAATGAGAGACAGATCACTGCTTTGCTGAAGGTGACCTGCCAGCGCCCTCAAGAACGAGAAAAAGATATCTTGCGGGTATGCTTTATTTATTTTGGATAATCTTGTTTTCCTTAGTTTAATTTTATGTGTAGTAGTCGTTCTTAAATCTTGTAAACTGATGGTTAACTGCTCGTAATGGAGTGGATAGCTTAAGAACCTGTTTCTTCTTGCTTGGTTGATTTTGCTTGAAGCACCTGATTTTCTCAAATCAGGTCTTGCTAATCTTTTTATATCATATAAACTGGTGGCTAATGGCTCCTTATGGAATAGTTGGATAGCTTTGGAGTCTGTTTCTTCTTACTTGGTTGACTGCGTTTGCGTGAAGCAAGTGATTTTCCTTTGAAATGTAGACTTTAGTTGAAAAGTTGTGAGACAGATCACCATCTTCAGTCTTGCTCTCAATATAGCTGCCTGCTGTTTTTTTGTGAATATTTGTGCAGATATAGTTTATGAGTTGAGGTTTTGTAGCATGTAGGTTCAGTATTCATATGCTGTTGAAGACTCAATTGTTTATATCTAATGTGATACATTATTTTCTGATTTCATAGACGGTCACACTCAATAATTATAAGGAAGATCCCTATGCTAAGGAATTTGGCATCAAAATAAGTACGTCTCTGGCTTCTGTTGAGGCTCGTATACTGCCTCCTCCATGGGTTAGTAATCGTTCTGCTTGTCTTTTTGCTATTACCATTTTTCTCTGTATCCTAATTATTTAAATTAGGGTTCCTGTCTGGGTTTATTGTTCTGACTGCAGCTCAAGTATCACGATTCTGGAAGGGAAGGGACTTGTCTGCCACAAGTTGGGCAGTGGAACATGATGAATAAGGTAACCAGATGAATGCTTGTGCTACCTATGTAATTGTGCATTCTTTTTTATGCGATTTAAAAAAAATCATGCATGTGCTGTCTATCCAGGTAAGTTGCAAGAAAATTCTTTATTTATTTGTCTGCTTTGTGCTTGTCCCTGTAGCAACAGGCGTACTAGGCATGTTATTCTAGAATTCTATTCTCTTGATATGGGTGTGGCACTTGACTAGTTGTAAAGTCTGTTTAGTTATGTAGATACACACTTAATTTGTTAGTCTTTGTTTTTGCAATTGATCATAAAACTGTCTGTTGTTGTCTGGCTGATAGTAGTCTTCATTGCAGAAAATGATCAATGGTGGAACAGTGAATAGTTGGATTTGCATCAACTTTTCTAGGCAAGTGCAGGACAGTTTAGCACATACCTTTTGTCAGGAACTTGCTCAAATGTGCTACATATCTGGCATGGTAAGTCTTAGAACGCACAACTTGATCAGTTTACTTTATTAACCTTTCATATTCTGAAATTTGGGTTATTTCTGACCTGCAGGCATTTAATCCAGAACCAGTCCTCCCACCAGTCAGTGCTCGCCCTGAGCAAGTGGAGAAGGTCTTGAAGACTCGATATCATGATGCCACTTCCAAGCTCTCTCAGGGAAAAGAAATTGATCTTCTTATTGTCATTCTACCCGACAACAATGGATCGTTATATGGTATGGGCCATGGTTTAGCATGCTGCATTGTCTTATTTTTTTTTTATATATTCTCATTTTCGTTGCTAATTTCCTTTTTGATATCCTCCATTACAGGTGATCTGAAACGCATATGTGAAACTGAACTTGGCATTGTCTCTCAGTGCTGTCTGACGAAGCATGTCTTCAAGATGAGCAAACAATACATGGCTAATGTTGCTTTAAAGATCAATGTGAAGGTCGGGGGAAGGAATACAGTGCTTGTTGATGCTTTATCAAGGCGCATTCCTCTAGTCAGTGATCGCCCCACCATTATATTTGGTGCTGATGTTACCCATCCTCATCCTGGAGAGGATTCTAGCCCGTCTATTGCTGCTGTAAGTTGGTCTCACTGTCAACATCTACTTCTGTGGATGGATGCTTTTGTTTATCTCCATGGCCTTGACCTTTGTTAATTGTGCTAGTCTGATTGACAATGTAATTTGGTTTTCAGGTGGTTGCATCCCAGGATTGGCCTGAAATCACCAAATATGCTGGATTGGTTTGCGCTCAAGCGCATAGGCAGGAGCTCATTCAGGATCTGTTCAAAGAGTGGAAGGATCCTCAGAAAGGAGTGGTGACTGGTGGCATGATAAAGTACGTCTTGATATTATTAGCTCTATTCTTAACTGGTTTTAGCTTCAGCTTGCTCTTAAGTAACAGATCTTTGCATTCTTTCTCTTACTTTGGAACAGGGAGTTGCTCATAGCCTTCCGTAGATCAACTGGGCATAAACCACTAAGGATCATCTTCTACAGGTATTACCCCTTCTGATGGCGCATTCTTTACTATATAACTGTCTTTCTTTCTAAAGTTGATTATATGGTATTTCTCTGCAGGGATGGAGTCAGTGAAGGACAATTTTACCAAGTATTGCTCTATGAACTTGATGCTATCCGCAAGGTAAGAGTTGCTTCTAACTAATGACTTGTGCTCTATGCTAATTGATTGTCTTTTGTTTAATTTTGTTTCTACTACTCCACCATTTCAGGCCTGTGCTTCGCTGGAAGCAGGTTATCAGCCGCCAGTGACGTTTGTGGTGGTGCAGAAGCGCCATCACACGAGGCTGTTTGCTCACAACCACAACGATCGTCATTCTGTTGACAGAAGTGGAAATATTCTACCAGGTGAGACAAGTTTAGAGATTGGTGTAAAGCTATTATTACCGTGTATATTATTTTATTAGCCGAAAATCCCTTGAAATGGTTTAACTCCTTTTTCTTAACTGTAGGCACTGTTGTTGACTCCAAAATTTGTCACCCTACTGAGTTCGACTTTTACCTGTGTAGCCATGCTGGTATTCAGGTAAATAATATAAAACAGCTATGGTCTCATGTGGGTGAGATTTTATCAAGTGGTTGACAAATCAAAAAATTTCATGAACAGGGCACTTCTCGACCGGCTCATTACCATGTTCTTTGGGATGAGAACAACTTCACGGCAGATGGACTCCAATCTCTGACCAATAACTTATGTTACACGTAAGTTTCTTTTGCCCTTTGTCATATATTTGTTGTTATAAGTTTGTAACATAGCAAGGAAAGTAAGAGTAACAATATTTTAAACCATCGTTTTGCATTGTTTAGGTATGCAAGATGCACACGCTCAGTCTCAATTGGTGAGTTTTTTTTGTTTCCCTTCCTTGATTTCATTTTCATTTTGATTTTGATTATGATGTAAAGAAGAGAGAACTAAGATTTGGTGTTGTTTTGTTTTTGTGTTTGGGATAACTGCAGTACCGCCTGCATACTATGCACATCTAGCAGCGTTCAGGGCTCGGTTCTACATGGAGCCAGAGACATCAGACAGTGGTTCAATGGCAAGCGGGAGCATGGCACGTGGAGGTGGAATGGCTGGTAGAAGCACACGTGGGCCTCATGTCAACGCTGCAGTGAGACCACTCCCAGCACTGAAAGAGAATGTGAAGCGTGTGATGTTCTACTGCTGAGTTGGTTATATTCACCTCTATCCTATCTCTATCGCCTAATTAAATAATAAAAAGCATGTTTGCTTTCTAAGATTTGTTTTATGTCTACCGAGTACTGAAGTTGTTGCAAGTTGTTGAGTATTTTGGATATTTCATGTTTATCACCCTTTCTTAAGACTATGATCAGATAAGGTGATGCTTTATGATACTTTTACCCTTTCTTTCACTCAGTGTGTTAAACTTTGGTCTAGCTATAGCCAAGGGTGTGGGATGAGCAGGAGTCCACTTTTGGTCCTTTCATATATATCTTAGTAATTAATTTTTATGACTAAAAAAGTATTTTACTGTTACTATAAATTTTGATTTAGAATCTATATGTAAAGATTGTTTTTGTGATTAGATGTAAAACGCTATCCGCACTGTCGACAACACTACATAGTTGATTAAAACTTTATGATTCATTGGTAGGACTAGAAATGGAACGAAATACATTATTCTAATTTCTCAGTGATTCTAAATGATTTCGCAAACAACGTGACATGTTTTGTTTTGAATTGGCAACGTCAACTCTTACATGGAGTAGAGTAATGGGCTTTGGAATCATGCATTTAAATGCTATTAGTGTTATATTTACTAATTTGAATTGAGCTGATTTTACTGCCTCTTTTGCGCTCTCTGCTGATTCAACAAATCTAGCTCACCCTTTCAAAATAGGTTTTTAAATTTCCGGAGTCTCTCCTCTGTTTCTCTGCCTTCCCTTAATCCTCAAAGCAATCCTTTTGGTTTGAAGACAGAATCCAATCATCCATGGACGCCTCTCAGCCTCTTCTTCCACAATTGCCATCTCTTTCCGGTATTCTAATCTTCCTCTTAAAAAAATTCAATCTTTTTGCACTTATGTCTAACTCTATATGTATGCTTACTTTAGTTTGAAATGTTTGGGAACGAATACAGAGCTTGAGTGTCGGATGCAAGTAATGCGAGTCTCTGCTCTTGAAGAAAACCAATCGGGTGAAACATTTTCTCAGCGTGCTGAATGGTTTTACCAAAGACGTTCTCTTCTTCTCTCACTCTGTCAAGATCTCTACGATGGTTACACCACTCTCTTAGACCGTTTAAATCACTCCAAACCACAAAACCCTCAACAACCCATTTCTCATGACAATGATGGTTCCGACACTGACATCAGTTCTGAAGTCGAGAGCATCTTGTCCTTTCAACAAATGCAACTCCCCACCACTTGTGATAAGCAGAAGGACATGGACGAGTTAATCTTGCAGCTCGTTACTGCAAACATGGAGAAAGATACCGCGCAAAACGAGTTACAACGCAGAGAACAAAAGTTACAAGAAGCTTCCAAGACAATTGAGTTGCTAAAGAAGCTTGTGATGTTACTTGACAAGGAGAAAGAAGTAGCTGTAGAAGAAACCGCAAAACTTGGATACAAACTCACTTGTCTCTTGGAAGAGAACCGAGAACTCGCCACTGAAGCCTTGTTTATGAAAAAGGAAGCTGTTAGGCTCGCTAGGTGTGTTCTTAAGATGAGGGATGAACATTTTCACAAGGTGTGTCATCTCCAGAACCAAATCTATACGCTGCAGTCTTCTAGAGAGTCTGTTTACGAAAATGTGTCCTCGCCAAGCTGTTTTGGATTGGATAATAGCAAGAAGAACAAGAGTAAGAAGAGAAAGATGAGTGAAACAAGAAGTGAACCTGGAGAAAAAAAGAGATCCAAGTGGTTAAAGCGACTCAATAACATCAATCCCTTTACCAAATGCAGCATTAACCCATCGTCTTCTCCATCATCATGCACTCTAATTTAGTTATTGTTTACATTGTATCTGCATTGTTCTTTAGATTAGTTACTTTTTTCAGGATGCATAATAATGCCTTGGTATTTTCTATTTGCCAAAAAAATGACAGTGTTCAAGTACTGCGTAATTGCTTCTGATTCCACTCGTTGATGTAAACTTATCAATTCTGGATCGATTTTCTAACTTTTCATTCTCCTCATATCTACCAAACCCGTCAACACGTATATGGTTTGATTAAAAAACTCTAGCTACATTTATGCGCATAATAGGATGCAACAAGTTAGCCTTCTGTTATCTCTGCTTCTCCCACAGAAGCTATTGTTGTCTCTATTTCTCCCAATGAAGCTGCTGCTAATTCCTGTGATTATCACTACTGCAGCCATAGAAGTTCATACCCCTGTTGACTCAGAGATCAGTACACTGTACACATGTTGACACAGACATTTCTGCCCATGTTGTTAAAAAATCTTCACCAACTTATGATGTTGTGTCTTCTACTGATTTTGGAAGTACTACTTCAACACCTCTTTTGGAGTCAGATTCAGGTACTGATATGATACCTAGGACTGATTGTTCATGAGTGTTAGGAAGCAACTTTTTGACGTAAAAACGTATCTCCTCTGGTCTTGATCAGTTTAAGAACTTTGTATACCCATTGGAAGGTCTGAGACACATAAATTCTCCTTCTATATCTACTGAAACCCTGCAACATACAAGTATGATTTGATTTTCAAGGACCATCATAGATGACTCAAGCTTGAAAAGCATAATTCTGATCCTCTGTACTCGAATTCCTGAGGGGTTACATAGCATTAAAGAGACCTAACCCAAAGAACTAGACTTTACTTGTGACACAATCATATGTGATCATCTTCAAACAAGAAAGAAACAAAGGAGATGAAGATGAAGAAGAAGAATATGGGAGATCCAAAAACAACAACACCGGAGTTTAAAGGAGCGTTAAAGCACAAAATATAAAATCTGGAAAATATTAAATTGCCAAAAAAAAAAAATGGAAATTATTAATTATAAACATTCTTCTGAAATTTTTATTTTGTTTAGGTTATACAGAGCTTTTCGATCTTCCTCGTCTCTCCTCTGGCGACGTAAGTTTGCCTTCGATTCAAAATATCATCTTTGATTCAATAAGAGCAACTTTTTACCCTAAAGTATGGCTATGGATTCTTCTAGAGATTCGATCAGCGATTTGCCAGATGAGATGCTTGGCCAAATCCTGTCTTTACTTCCGACAAAAGTGGCTGCTTCCACATCGGTTCTGTCCAAGAGGTGGAAGAATCTACTAAGTATTGTACACTCCTAGCTTTGATGAGTCGATGGTTGTGTATCCTTACGAAGAAGAAGAAACAAGTGGTTCACATCGCTTCTCTGATTTCGTAGACAAAACATTAGCTCTGTTAAGCAATTCTCACATCAAGAATTTCTCTGTCTCATTCACCTAGACGTGACTGTAAAGAAACATACCAACGTTGGATTTGGACTGCAATGGAACATAGTTTATTGGAACTATATTTGTACTCGAATCGCCTTGTTTATATAGAGATAGAGTTATTCACGAGCAAGACACTAGTTAAGCTCTCTCGTATCCGATGGATATTGTGTTGAAGTCAAGAATGTGTTTTTCCCAGCACTCAAATCACTTTCTCTCTTATCCCAACTATTGTCGGCTCCTTGATGGCTGCCCTGTGCTGGAAGACTTAGTCATACATGAGGTTGATGTATTGTGTCCGCCTTGTTGAAGTGCCGTCGTGGATAGTGCATCCATCAAGCGACTTGTGGTATTTGTCAATCTTCCTGGTTCTAAAGAAAATCACGATTTAATTTATTTTGAAGCACCAAGTCTTGTGTATCTTGACTATTCTAGTTATGTTTTCGAAGATTATCAGTTTGTTGATTTAAATTCCCTTGTTGAAGTCAGGCTGAGTCTCAGGTTATGGGACTCACCTTACAACTATGATGATGATGATGATGATGATGATGATGATGATGATTATGATGATGATGATGATGACGATCATGTTTATTATAATGATGTTGAACCAAAGGCAGCAGATATATTTGGTGCCCTTACAAATCTAGTTGTAAGTATAAGCCACATTACGACCCTTCACTTTTCTCCTGATCCCCTTGAGGTCAGTTTTTGCTACTTTTTGTATTGATTGTGTTTTATTTTTGGTTTGAGGAGGATTGGAATCAATCTACTGCTAGCTAGCAAAGCAAGGTCTCTCCCTAATATATGGTTTTTGGTTTTGATCAGGCGTTTCATTTCTGTTGTAAATCCATGCCGGTGTTCAACAATCTCCTTAATTTATCTATTGAGAGTAACAAGAAGAAAGGTTGGCAAGTAATGCCACTTTTACAACAGAAATGTGGCATCTAATTTTTCTCCAAGAGTTTTCCAAATCTACATACTTTATTCATCAAGGTATGGTATTATTAATTTCCTTATTTTGATTGTTACTAGTGTTACCCAGTAATTATACATGTCAACTTGGTCTGTGGTTTCAGGGTTTCAGAGTGACAAATAGATGCGGGGACGCTTGTTCTTGCATCCGTAAGAAGCATAAGAGAAAGAAAAATAAGAAGAGGAAGATTGTCAAGGAAGAGGAATTATGTTGTTTATGGACATGCCAAGTGAAGGTGCTAGAGATTTCAGAGTAGAGAGATTCTTTTCGAGAGCTGAAACAGATGAGACATTTCTTGGGCAAGTTGGAATGTCATGAAACTGTGAAAGTTGGTATTGATGCGGACAACAAAATGAGCGAATTTTTGCGAGCTCATCTGCTGGCTCTCCCTAGACTTTCATCATAGTGCAACATCCAATTCATCTGACCTTTTCTTTCCTTGTGTGTTTTCACTTTGATTAAGCACTGTAAAAGTAACTTAACATGAATATGGTTAAATCATTAAAGTTGGTTACAATCTGTTTCTGAAGATACATAAGATATATGCCTTCTTCTTCTTCCTGTGACTGTAAGCTAGTTGAATCACAACGAGCTGAACAAAAAGATAGTTTATTAGTTTATGGTTTGATTATAATGGAAATCTACATACCGGTATGCGTTAGCTTTTGCTGTGTGTTTGTGGAGAGAAAGGCGGAATATTCTGGATAATGTCTTGGACCCATTTGTTGCTATTTGGCCACAAGTTATCTGTAGATTAGAAAGCCAATTGATGGATTTTTGTGGTTAAGCCACGTTCTGATGCTATCACAATGCTCCACATGAATTGTGCACACCAAATTGTCTAGGTGATGTTATGGTGACATTTAAAAGAAGAAGAAAAAAAAACATAACAGAAACTCTTAACAAGGTGTGTCTGTATCATCTCCAGAACCAAATCTAGTCTGTTTATGAAATTGTATCCTGGCTGAGCTTGGATAATTAATAATAAGAGCAAGAAGAGAAAGATGAGTGAAACAAGAAGTGAACCTGGAGAGAAAAAGAGATCCAAGTGGCTAAATGTAGCATTTGTTTACATATGTGTATTTGCATAATTCATTAGATTAGTAATTCTCTTCAGGATGCATAATAGTAGCCTTTTTAAACAGATAATACTCTACTAAGATTGATATGAAATTCTTCAACTCTTGAGGCCTTAACCTCGTCTGCACAATCATCAACAAGCAAATATGAAAATGATGTGGGATTCTAATTTCTAAATAAAGTTGCAACCTTTTTAGACGCAAAAACAATGGTGACATCAAAAATAACATTTTTAAAAAAATCTAATTTTGTTAAATTGGCAGAGATATATAAAAGCGGAGAAGAAGACGCATTAGAAGCTCTAGAGAGGGAGTAGTAATAGTAGTCATGGTACGAGCTTCTTCATCGTCGAAGAAAGGAGGAGCAAAAGACGATGCAGAGTCAAAACAGAGAAAGAGATTGAAAACCCTAGCTCTCGATAATCGATTACTTTCCGATTCTCCGGCGAGATGTGTTTCCGATTCACTCAAACCTTCAAAGCAAGTACTGAAACACCACGGCACCGACATCATCCGCAAGTCACAGCGCAAGAATCGCTTTCTCTTCTCCTTCCCTGGACTTCTAGCTCCCATCTCCGGCGCCACCATTGGCGAACTCGATCGATTGTCTACTAAAAACCCTGTCCTCTACCTCAATTTTCCTCAGGTTTTGTAACAAACCCTAAAGCCTCCAATGTTGCTGCTGCTTACAATGTGTGTTCTTAATCTTCGAAATTTTTGCTTCTTTAGGGTCGTATGAAACTGTTTGGAACGATTTTGTATCCCAAGAACAGATATTTGACTCTACAATTCTCTAGAGGAGGCAAAAACGTCTTATGTGATGACTATTTTGATAACATGGTTAGTCTCTTCGTCTTCCACCTTTTCAGAGTGTTCTCTCTCTGTTTCTGTGTCTTGACAGTTGAGGATTTGGTAATTATGCAAAAAAGATTGTGTTCTCTGAATCATGGTGGATTGGGACAAAAGAGGAAAATCCTGAAGAAGCCCGTCTTGATTTCCCTAAAGAACTAGCTCAGGTTTTATACATTTCCACCTGTTTGCATTTTCTATCAAGTCTAGTTTGCTACAGAGATGTTTGGTATGTGATAAGAGAACTCTTTGGTTTCAGGCAGAGCAAACTGAGTTCGATTTCCGAGGCGGTGCTGGAGGAGCAGCTTCTGTCAAGACGCAGGCGACTCCTGAAGCTTGTAGCCAATCAACAGAGACAGACTCACCTGAAGTTGACATGGTCGATGTTTTATCTGAGGATGGAGAATTTCTTGACGATAAGATTCAAGTAACACCAGTCCGACAGTCTCAGAGAAATTCTGGCAAGAAATTCAAGTATGATCCTTTCAACTTCTGAGCTAGTGATGATACTTTGTTGAGTTATTAGATTCCCTTACGGTGAATCACTTTCTGTTCATTTGATTTGTAACTTTCCGGTGAAACGTCATTTAAACGCACTATTTTGAGCTAGTGATGATACTTTTGTCCTGAAAGTCTCTGCGGTGGTATTTGATGAGTTGTTAGATTCCTTTTCGGGGAATTATTTCCTGTTCATTTGATTTGTAACTATATCTATGATGCTGCTTAGTTTTCTTTGTTATCCTTGATTCTTTTATTCATTTGTTATGGACATTTGCCTCTATGTGACTTCTCTGTGTTTCATTCTCCTTTCTATGCTCTTTAGCTTTCGCTATCTAAGTAGTAGTTGGTCTAACAGCCTTTCTTTAAACTTATCCCACAGCTTTGCAGAGACTTCTCCAGAAGGCTCCTCTGGTTAAAGTGAAGGCAATACATCTGATGAAGATGAGAAATCTCTGTTGGAACCTGAATCTTCAACAAAAGGTCGTGAGGAATCTCAAGCTGGTACTACTGCATCAGTAGGCAAGTCGCTTACCGAACTTCCTGCTAAAAAGGAAAAATTGAACAAAAAAGACAGTAAGCTTGTTCAAGCTACAGTGTCTAACCTATTCAAGAAAGCAAAAGAGAAAACAGCTGGAACTTCCAAGAAGAGATCATCCTCAAAAGCTTAAAGAACTTTATTCCAGAAGAAAATAGAGGTCTGTTGTTTCTTTTGCTGTGAGAGTGAACAGTTTTTGGTTCTTTAAGTCATGTTTGTGTGAGGTAAGGAATGAGAAATTGTTACAAGACTAATGCTGATTATTGCACAAAGCAAGAACTGGATCATGCATAATTGATAGTTTGTGTTCGCCGAGCTATGTATAACATCTTTGCGCATTTTAATTCAACAAATCGTCTCTCATTTATCTACCTTTTATCATTGTTTTCAAAACTGAAACATCATTACACTTTCGAGCTTTAGAAACTAAGATCCTGTCAGGAACTTGTCGACTCTATGATTAGTTGCAGATGAGAAAAACTTCATGCAAATAGGAGGTTTAACTCCAACTATAGCAAGCACTGAGCTTGGCAAAGTCCAGATTCCATCTCCACATATCAAACCAGAAGCCACTGCTGTTGCAAAAGCTTCAGCCTTTGGCGCATCTAACCTCTCCCAAACAAACAAAATCAAACTCCCCACGCACATGTCAATTGCAAAGTAAGGCCCTAAGAAAAATGGTATCGCCATTGCCATGGGAAGAGGAACAAACCTTCCCCACCTGTTACCAAGAGCGTCTTTTACTATGTTAATGAGTATGGCTATACCGAAAAATGCATAGCACAGCACAAGACAGTCTCTTGGTAGAGACGAGACACCTTCAACCCCAAGTTTAGCCATACTTCGGTAAACAGTAGCAAACGGTGCAGGGTATTCACTTTTTGGGAGGCCGAGATCATCAAATGCCTTGTAGAAAAGCCAGAAGACGCATGGCGAAATCAAGCAGCCCATTGCTGTTCCAATCACTTGGCTCACAAACATAGCCCTTGGAGATGACAATGTTAGGTAACCAGTCTTGAAATCCTGTGTCAGGTCTGAAGCTGTCGATACTATGTTCATCATGACTCCACAAGCCGCTAAGCCTGCCAGAAGACCTCCATGTTCCGAACCAGCCCATGCTCCAATTGTAAATATGGCAAGCTTTCCGTAGGTTGATGCTAGTGACCAGTCAGTGAGCCCAGCTCCGTAAGCATTGCAGAAAGCTAAGATAGGAGCAAAGACATAGATGACCAGAATGTAGTACCATCTCAGCTGAGAGAACATGTTAGGGAGTATAGCTGTTGATACTGCAGATATAACCACATACCCTCCAACTGCAAACCAAGAAGGTATTTGGTCCTTGAGGAAGAATCTTGTTCGACGTTGGTCATCATAAGATATCTTAGGGGTCAATGGGGAAGCAGGGGGTTCTTCTTCGCGTGCAAGTGAGGTTCTCAAACCAGCTTTACCTCGGAGCTGTGATACTAGTCCTGAAAGTGTTCGGCTCAACACTTTACAAAAGTTGTATACACCATCTCCTAGGATCATAGCAACAGCTATGAACACCTGAAGAAGCAGAAGAACAATTGTTTCAGCAAAAGCGGCGTATAAGAGAGTAAGTGATTGAGGAATTTACCTTGTAAGCTTGGAGACCGTTCATGCTGCTAGAGTCAACATTAGAAGGGAACCAATCACCCTTTCTGGTTTCAATGAGAGGCCACATTAGTCCCCAAGAGAGAATTCCACCCAATAGAAGAGATATGTTGATTATGTATGGACATATCATACCAACACCCACATATGTTGCTGAAAAATCAAAGTAGAACCTGTAGAGGCAACAAAACCAGCTTATGAGCCAAAGATAAGACAATAAACCAGTTTATGAGCCAAAGATAAGACAATAAACCAGTTTATGAGCCAAAGACATGCGTCATGTAAGATAATAATGCTTACTTATATTGGTAAGCTTTGAGTCCAAAAGTAGGGAAATTGTTGAACCCACAGTTTTCTCCTGCAGTAAAGAACCATTGGAAGAAACCCCAAAAGAAGCTGAATGAGAAGAATTTCCCCAACACTCGCACTTGTTTCCTGATACACAGAGCAAAAGTTAATAACTAGAGAACTCGAAAACTAGTATAGTAAGGTGAAAAAGTGAAAGTCTCATACTTGGCTAGCTTTGCTCCTTGAGGAGTATGAAAGCTGTTGATAAGATGAGCAGTTGCAGTGCCACTTGGGTATGTTAGTTTGAAATCTATTATCATTATCTGCAAACACAAATTGGTAAATTGGTAACTTGTAAGATTGCATTAGCTGCTAAATGTCTCTTTGAAGAAGAATCAGAACCAAACCTTTCGAAGAGGAACAACAGAGAAGAGACCAAGAAAGCTAACAACAAAGAGGAAAGCTATGATCCAACCCAAAGAAGGATCCTTAACGCCACGGGCTGCATCACCTGATTGGTCAGCTATTCGTTGGCTCATTGCAAATAGGTAAGTCCCAAATCCTCCTGTTGCAGTTTAATTTAATAAAACAAACCATAAAAGAGAGAAATTAAGGGTCAGGTGAATTATGTGTGAAGAAGAAGACCTTAAAGATTTTGTCTTTTTATTAGAAAAAGTCACAAAGCAAGGAAAAAAAAAAAACACCAATCTTGATTCAAAAGTTTTGAGTTTTTTTGAGAAGGGTTCTTTGTTTCTATTACCGCTAAAGGCAATGCCTGAGGAAGCAACTACACAAGTTTGAATAACTGTGTTCTCTTGTCTTGTAAAAGGTTGTTTCAAAATACCAGATTTATGAAGCATCTTAGTCCATGTCTTGACGAAGAAGAACCCCAAAAGACCAGCAGAGACATTAAGTGAAGGGATGATTCCTGTTGTGAGGTTAAGCTTCATAACAATGAAGCTAAACAAGATACTTAACGCAAAGCTAACCACAAAAGCCCTAATTGTTAATTGCTTCCTCCATGAAGGAACCTCTCTGCTCTCGAATATTCCTTCCACAGATTCTTCTTCTTCCTCTCTATCTTCTTCTCTTTGGTATTCTCTAACATTAGTGTTCCTCTTAACTCTCTCTGTTTCAGGACTAAACCGAGTTTCTTGCAACTCATGTTCTTCAATCTGAGGATCTCTGTCAGGTGTTAAGACTCCTTTTCTCATGGTTTTCTTCTTTAGATCTGCGAGAGATGTTGGTGAACAAGAAGATGAAAGAGACAAGTAATATATTGTAATAAGGACAAAGGAAGATTTTTCAGAGTTGTAGAGGAGTCAACTAAAAATAATAGACATCGTCTTTGTTACCAGACATGGGATAGTTTAACTACTTTTTTATTGTCTATTGTCTGTATGACTCATATACTAAAGAAAATTGCCATTTATTTTTGGCCTTTAAATCTCATTAACTTCTCCATACAATGGATTTAGTTACCTAACAATACTTTAAACTAGATTTTTGTCTATATAGTTCTGTGCATACCAACAAGTGAAAACAAAATTATATCTCTTTTCTTATTATTTGAAATTTGAAGTTTGAATTTTGAAAATTTTTATTAGCGGCAATAAAAATTCCTTATTTTAAATCTTTTTATAGTATGAATAAATTTCGTATAATTAATCAAATTTCAAATCATCATCATATTTCCTATATACATATATCACTAGTTTATAAAAAAAAAATCATAATTTTGCGTGGTGTGTCATCTAAAGTTCAAATTGATTTTGTCCTTTCCATCCCATAATGGCATATTCCTTTAAGACAAAATGAACACAAAAAGCTAGAAGTTTTGAAAAGCAAATTTAAATGATAAAATAAGGTCTATCTAGTATATATACATGCGAGGACCACCAAATTTAATCTTTACATCTATGGTACTATTCTCATATATCTACTGATCTACACGTGTTTCTGTTGTTCACTCACACAAAAAGCAATAGCAAATAAATACAAAACAAATCCTGTTTAACAAAAACTGATACTTTATTGAAAAAGATTGTAACTTTCCAGCAAGAAAGTTGTGGCTAATATCACAATCATGTTTTTGACTATTCAATCGTTTTAATGTGTATAATTAGGCTTTAATTAAACACGCAGGTCTTACTTTGCAAATCTCAACATTGAAGCCTGAATCCATTAGAAGTATAAGCCAAGCTCGTTGCTGTTCTGATAATCTATCCTTCTCTGATTTTACTTCCACAAGCTTAGCTTCATCTTCATAACCATTCTCCTTGAACCGCCACAGCAAAAGATCAGGCATTCCACTGCACCAGCTTCTATAGTCTTGAGCTAAATACCGGCACAGAGATGCTACACACACACCTCCAACACAAGCCACTGCTGCTCTCAGTTCCTCTAACGAAAACCGCTCCCAAGCCATTCCTCTGCACGCTGTTCCACGGTGTGTTTCATATGATATGATTAGTATTTCTTCAGCCATTCCGTTTGCAACTTTCTCGAGATGAGACTCTATTGTTTCCTTCCTGGTTATATAGAAGGATTCAGTCTCTAAGTCCAATGGAGCAGTCTGCACAAGGGGGAACAAAAAACAAAATGAGGACTTTCATTTTTCGTTGTGTGAGATAACTAGTGAGCTTTATTAACCTGAAATCTTGTTTGGAAAACGCCCGGTACATCAGAAAATAGAATTTCCCACATGAGAAGCCCGAAAATTGTTAACCAGATGCTACTCTCTGTATGAAGTCCTTGCCATCCTCCTCCTTCTCCGTTGTAATACTGCAATGCGAGCTGCTCGACTCCACATTGTTCTCCGTCTTCTCCATAAAACCTGTTTTTCATGCCAACTTCACAATTCAATGATCTCCCTTGAATGGTAACCTGAAATGCAAAAATTGCACATTTGAGGGCAAGCTAGGGAGATGAACTGGATTTCTTTATATTTTTAATTTTTTTCACTTTAGAGTAGAAGAACAACCTCGGGGATCTTGTTCTCGACGAGATTCGAAAAGGTGGGGGCTTTCCAGCGTCTTGGAGGTTTTGCCAAACGAAGAATGCGTCTTTGCAAAGCTACTCTTGAACCAGCACGCACCCAAGGATCCAAGAGTCCCTGCTCTGCTACTGAAAGGCTCTCATTTGGACGTCCCATGTGTTCCAAATCTGTTGATAACCTGACTGTCCAGTATCCTCGTCTCCCGTCACAATCGAAACAACTGAGCAACCGCCTCAGTAGATAAACTGCTTGGTTATACCTGAAACCATAGACACAAGTTTCAACGGGGAAGGAAAAAGACAAAGATCATTTGAACAAGTAAAAAAGACGAGATTGTTTCCACATGCCTCTTGTGGTTCTCAAGAAAGGAAACTCCTAAAAGAACCACCTTTGAGTAAACCCATGGAGCAGTGAAGCGATTAAATGCAACAAGGTTTGCAGAATCCAAAGAAGCACTGGATATGCGGGGTTCAGCAATCATGATGCATTTCAACACAGTCCGCGAATCCTCACTGTCAAGAGCCTCATCCATAAACTGAGCCACTTCAATGGCCTGCAATTGAAGCTTTGAGATATAGTAGACAAACAAGTCCTGTTCTTTTTTTTTTCAATATAGACAAGTAAATACCTCTTCATATGCTAAAAGCTTAGTCTGATTTGAAAAAATTTGCTCTGAGTCAATGCATTTGTAAGTTGGGTATTTGATAATACCGAGATCCAGCAAAACAAAAGAAGATAAATCTTGCTCTCCATTGAGGAAGAAAAGCCTCTGCAACATAAAACCAAAGTTATTTCCTCTCGTCCCAAATTAAAGCCAGCTAATTTTTCTGAGTAAAAAGATAAAAAAATTTACCTCAACACGCCATATGAGAGATTCTGCTGTAACAGACATTTTAGCACATAATCCTGTTCTTTCTAAAATCATGGTTGCTAGATTTATCCTAAAAGTTAAACAAAACAATTTAACCTCAAAGAGAAACAGAAACTACTATGAAGAAAATTAAATTTAACAAACGGACCTCGTTCCATCATTGTAACAAGAACAAAGTGAGTTAATAAGGTCTCTCTTTCTTGAGCCGCGACTGAACACCTGAACCACCAATAAAGCACACCATATCGCAAGTAAACTAATAAGAGAATCACAACCTTTGGCATCCAAAACTTCCAGTAAACAGAGCAAATATCTTTAAGAAAGTGTGGTCCAACCTTGTTCATAGATAAGATATCACGAAGTTCAGTAACATTAAGCAACTCTATTATCTCCTTCATCTTTTTGTAATCTAGTTCATTAGCGTCCTTCACTGAACTCATCAAACCCCTGACTGAACATCATATAGACATTAGCCATTTCAAACATGTACAGAAAAGTTCAGCAACCAGAAGAAGTTCTTGTGTGTGTGTGTATCTGTGTCTTAATTTGTTCACAAGTGGATATCATTTACCTGTTAGATCCTTCAGGGCTTGAAGAGAATCAGACACCTCGGGGTATGAAATATTTGATAGCCTAAACCAAGGTCCTGTGAACAAACATGTATCCAAACATTTCACAAAAGCATCATAAGGTGCTTAGCTGCAACTGCAGTGATTTAAGCTAGAGTGTTTCCGCGACAACTACAATTTCAAAGAAAGGTATCTGTAAAAAGCAGACAAGAGTCATGGCCACCAGAAGAGCAACTACTTTTAAACAAGAAAAGATTTGCGAGGAAGCCAGTTCCAGTTGCCCAGACACAGCAACTAAGACCATACAGTTTTCTACAAAAACTAACACCATTCTACCTACTGCCCATCAAAATTTAATCAATGATCACTGGAAAGTTTATTCGAAATTACAGAAAATAATACCTTAATGACCACTAACTAAGGTATGAAAATAGGAAAGAAAGGGACACTAAATTCATTAAGGATGCCCTCAGAATTGTTTTCAATTGCTCTACTCTGCTTCATAGCAGTTTTCTAGTACCATCTACACCATATTGAGAGTAAACAAACAAAACTACAAGAAGTAATGAAAAAACGAAATCTAATAGAGTAGATACCTTTTCGTGTGTAAAGACGGATAAAAAGTCTCTGGCTATCCTCTGAAAGCGAGGGGAAAGAGTCTGTAAACCAAAACGAGAAACAAAAGTGTAGAAAAGTTAATCATTCATTCCAACAACTTCAAGAGAGAAACCAAAAAAAAAATCTGAAGAAATCACAAGTGAATACCCAAGAATGCCTTTTCATCGGCTGTGAATAGGTGAGAGCAGCTTCTTAGAACCTCTTGTACTAATACATTGAAGTTCAACTGGTATCTTGTCGTTTTAGGCGGAAATTGCATCTGATGCTCCACAACCTGGAGAACTTTTTCCCACAGTGGTTTAAAATCTCCAGAAAATTCACATTCAGATATCATCTTGTGACAAACAACTTTGATTGGAACAGTTTCAGAAGAATTCTTTGGAACAGATGTTATTGTTCCCTGCAAAGAACGTATGGCTACATCATTTACACCTAATGTTGTACATCTTAACTTTTCAGCTTATACCAGAGCAAGCACAGCAAGAAGACACATAAATCAGTCACCAACCTCAAACTTAAGGTCATACACGTCAATCAGCGGAGACAAGCATTGGGAGAGATCTTTAGGTAGATACCCAAGCATTTCAGAGAAGCCAGAGTTTGAAGAAAGAACCTGGTATTTAAAGGAAAAATTGAATGTTCTTTTAGCCAACAAATATAGAGACAAGATTTTACACACAAGAAGACAATGTTAAAAGAAAAGTAAAAACCTTTATAGCGTTTCGATCCTTGATATTCTCAGGATGTCTCAAAAGATAAATGTTGCCACCAATTTCTAAATCCTGAACATCACTGAACTTCCTACCAACTATAAACGTTTGAATAGCCTCGGTACCATTGGCTTCATCTAAAGTCACAGTTTCCAAAATCTCCTCACTACTTGGAGAACAAGAATCATCATCAACCTTGCAGCAAATGGAGCCAGTAGGCTCACTTCTTTGCACCAAATTGAATTCAGAAGTTTCAGAATCGAGTATTGGTTGCTGTAGGTTACGAATTACAAGACCATCTTCAGATTGTTTAGGCCCTGACCAGAAACTTGAGTGAAGAAGAGTCGTCTGAGTTAACTTCCGTTTCTTCCTCATGGAACTACTCAAATCATCTGAGGATATTGATAAATTTGTTAATTTTCAAAATCCCTAACGAAAATGAGCAAAGAAGACAAAACAATTTTTAGAAACCCACCAGAGAATTTGCTCGGGTCATGGAGAGGGGTCGGATCCTCCGACAAACGAAATTCATCTCCGGCGACTGAGATGAGATTACCATAGTCGTTGACGTCGAGATTCAACGAATTCTAGGAGAATTTGAGATAAAGGAAGTTACTTTGATACTATTGGGAAAAAATGGGAAAAATTAGAGGGAAAAGATTGATACCAGAGTAGGAACGGATAGAAGAAGGTGGCGATTGGGGAGAGATCGCCGGCGTTTTCCAATCAACCGGAGCAAGCTTTCCCGTCCGGTCAACATTTCCTGCCGTAGCGACGACGACGCGGGGAATCTTTAGATTGGCGCTACAGTCTCCTTTCTATGCCATTTTAATATTTTGGTCGGAGATAGTTTTTCCTTTTTTCTTGTACAAGGTTTCTCAATTTTTTCATTGGTTAAAAAATAGATAATTCTCACTCAAATACCTTTATAATTTATTTTTAAATGATACTAAAAGATTTTAAAGAAATATTTTGAAGAGATACCCATGTAAATAACTGAATTTCAAATCGACTTCAGTCTCTTCTTTTCTAATTTTTAGGAGTAATGTAGAATGATGTTGAAAGCTTTATAGTCTGGTGGCCAGATACTCTTGTCCGCTTTTTACATATACCTTTCTTGGAATGTGTAGTTTGTTCCGGAAACACTTGCTTCATTCACTTAAGTTGCAGTTCTCATGCACCTTATGATGTTCAGGACCTTGGTTTAGGCTAAATCAAAACTATAGAAAAATTTAAACATTTCAATTGAGGAAAATGGTTGGTTCTCTACATTCATTCATACACTGTTCCTCAGAAAGGAAGAAGGAAAGAAAAACGACGGTTAGAACTGAAGACCGTGTTCACGTGCTGCAGCAGCAAGAGCCTCAATACGTCCATGGTAAGGGTAACCACCACGATCAAAAGCCACCTTTGTGATCCCTTTCTCCAAGCAAGATTTTGCTATAACTTCCCCAACTTTCTTGGCTACTTCCTACTCAATACAACCAGCAGCAATATCAGTTTCTCTGTACCAAAGCTGATCACTAGTTGCAATTACTCCAATTCGAAAGAAGAACTTACAATGGTTGGTCCAGAAGTGTAGTCAAACTCTTCAGAGATAGGTTTCTGCTTGGTGGAAGCAGAAGCTAAGGTATGCATCTTAGTATCATCAATCACTTGAACATAGAGATGCTTGTTTGAACGGAAAACGCAGAGCCTTGGCCTCTCTGTTGTACCATTAACCTATAGAAAATTAACGGTAACAATATAAGAAACAAGATTCATCAAAACATCTCACAATAGCATCAAACATAAGGAAAATCTGAAAAATGATTTCCATTTTCATTTGAGAAATTGCGCATTCAACTCACAGTTTTGGATAAATTGGAAATTCGAAACTTTCAAGAAGCTACAAACTCATGATTTCAATATATGACAACATCAATACATTGTCTTCTTCGACTTTTCAGACTCTAAAAATCACTCAATTTCGACACAATTCTGCATTATTTATTCCCAAAATCGTCACCAAGTAACAATTAAACACAGTCTTAATCAGATAATAGAGTAATCGAAGCGAAGAAGAAACAGTACACCTTCTTACGGATACGAGAATGGCGGGCGATTCGGTCTTCGCTGCTGGTTTTGGTTTTAGCTTCAACGACCATGGACCGAGACTGAAGCGACGAAGACGACGACCATGGTTTCAGGAAAACGGCACGGTGTTGCAGTCCGCTTCCCAAGAACGCACTGCGGTTAGTTATAAGACTCACTGATCCACACCCACTCACGCTCGTCATTCTCACTCGCTCTATGGCTCCGGCTCTCTCACAGTGTTAGCATAATCCTTTTACTAGTGGCCTTATCTCCTTTTCTTGCCGCTGCTGAGTATATTTATTTTTACTATGGCCCCTAAATTTCCTAACTTGTTTAAATTCCTCTACCTTTGTTCTTTACGGGAATTTCTCATCCTAAATGTCCAATTGCCAATTTCTTCTCAAAAAAAATTATCATAATTAGAGATGTCATATTAGGTCTATGTAAGTAACATTATCCTCATAGCTCAAAATGAGAATGATGATATCAATATAGGAGATTATGTGCATATTAAGAGAGAGAAAGACTAGGTTAAAAAGAGTAAAAGAAATTCAAATGATGTAGGTAAACTGAAACAAAATTCAGATCTATTGAGGAAGTGAAACGAATTTTATGGTGAATATTGAGACCCATACCCAAGAAAGAGGGGTTGTTCAAACAACTAAAATAGATATGGACGAACTGTGTTATGAATAAGAAAATAAGGGATTATTTCGAAATTATATAACATATTCTCAAAAAATCGAGTTCGTGAAACTGGCTTAATTTTGAGGTCGTCAAGTTCTCGTTTAAGTCAAACAATGTAACTTCTCTTTATCTTCTTTGATTGTGTTGTTTGAATCCTACCAAGTTTATTTTCATCTTTAATCTTCTAGTGAACTATATCCTCATCAATTATCAAGGATAAGTTCTAATGGGTTAGCAAGGGCAGCCCTGAGCAAAAGCCAATAAACCAAAAAATTTAGGCGCCACAAATTTATTAATCATTTAAAGGAATCAGTTTGATAAAAGAAAAAGTGTGGTGGTGGAGTAGTTAGCTCTATCATCGAAAGTCATTTCATGCCTCAAGTAAATGTGTTAAATTTATACATGAATTATACTTTGTGTATTTCTATATATGAACTAATAATTTTTTTAAATTTAATATTGAATTTATAAAATTAAACGAATATATACATTTTGCGTAATACTGTTAAATGGGCGTTAACTCTCGATGACGTGGAATCCACATAATTAAAGGAATCAGTTTGATAAAAGAAAAAGTGTGGTGGTGGAGTAGTTAGGTCTATCATCGAAAGTCATTTCATGCCTCAAGTAAATTTATACATGAATTATATTTTGTGTATTTCTATATATGAACTAATAATTTTTTAAAATTTAATACTGAATTTATAAAATTAAACGAATATATACATTTTGTGTAATACTGTTAAATGGGCGTTAACTCTCGATGACGTGGAATCCACATAATTAAAGATGAAAAAAAATTGTGCTGAAACAAACACTCAAACCCATAATTTTTAACACTCAAACTTAATGTTTAGTACCATTTGTGCAATATAATTTTTTTATTATTTTTGTCAACAAACAAATATATATACAATAGCAATGAAGATATATATATATATATATATACTGTAATTTGGAAATCTTCCCAAAATACCACAGCAGGTTGAGGAGGAATTTTAAAAGTTTGAAAAGATTACTATCAGTGATGATTCCGCCCTAACTTTTTTCTTCGCTGAATACTTTTTTTCGTTTAGATAACGAGAAGTTGCATTTTCTAATGTATATGTATATGTATATGCGATAGATAAGCTTGATTTTTTGAAAACATATTTAGTTTTAGTTTGGACTGCACGCTAAAAGTAAAACCCTAATTTATTCCTAATGTATATACAATAGCAATGGATAAATATATATACACATTTAAGCTACTGTATATATATTTGTTTTTTGACAAAAATAACAATAATTATTTAGCACAACTGGTATTAAGCATTGAGTTTAAATGTTAGAGGTCATGGATTCGAGTGTTTGATTCAACATAATTTTTTTTATTTTTAATAACGTGGATTTTACGTCATCGCCACATCATCAAAAGTTAACGGTGTTACGCAAAATCTATATATTCGCTCAATTTTGTAAATTACTAAATTCAAAATCTTTATTAGTTCATATATAGAAATGCACGGGATATAGTTCATGTATAAATTTAATACATGACTTTACTTGAGGAATGAAATTGCCGACTTTCCTATCATCTCTTCTTTCAAGTTGATGAGTTCGAGTCCAAACATTCCTAAATTTTGTAAAAATAATCCCACCACTATTTATAAATGGGCCAAAAATTTTGAATTTTTTGGCTCATACCAATTTTGAGAATTACCAAGTTAATTTTGCTAGATAACAGCAAAGATTAATTTTGCAAGTTAATTTTATAGCAAAGATTTAAGTATTGAAAATCTTGAATCGAGTAAGATAACAGCTTTGTGTTTTACCCTCTCATTATGTGATTAAACAAAGTTTCAATCTTTGTGATAGTAGTGGAACTTGATTCATGTATTAGAGATATTAGAGTTTTCTTTTGATGAGATTTGAGACTTTAGAGTTATGCTAGTAATCTTTATAATATTAAAAGAGAAATACAAATAAGTAATCATTGTATTCAAATACCTCTATACTTATTCATATATTCAAACAATCACTTATTAATATTATGGAAACTAACAATTATTTCAAATTTTTTAAAATCTCTCTACCTAATTTAAACCTAAATATTGAAAAGAATCTTTCACGTTTATTTGATCTTATTTTTAAATTATTTTAGATTATCATATAATATACATATAATTAAAAAACATTTAGATTTTTTTGCATATATTGTGATTCGAAATTTTTTAAAACAGACATATATTACTCGATCAATGAAAAAAAAAATGTATTTGTTTAATGTCCCACATCGGCTAAGAAATTTGGGCAATAGTTCAGATTCATAATATATAAAAAACTAAAATAATTTACAAATAAGCAGAAATTTTGATTTATCATTAGTCTAAATTTAAAAGTTTGATTTGGGTTAATCCAGTTTTTTAGTTGAATAAATTTAAACTTAAAAAAAAATTCAAAATAATATAAATATTTAACTTTAATTTTTTCAAATATTATAAATATTTAAATTTTATAAAACGTTTAAAATATTATTAATATATATTTAAACACTATAAATGTTTAAAATATTTATAATTTTGAAAATCTATACAAATTTAAAATACTAATAATATTTAAACTCTATAAAAATTAAAATATTAATCATATTTAAACTCTATAAAAATTAAAATATTAATCATATTTAAACTCTATAAAAATTTTAAAATATTAAAAATATTTAAACTATATAAAAAGAAGAAATCTCTATATTATTATTTAAGAAGTACATTTAGGAAATCAATTTTATGTGTTAGTTATTATTAAATGCTACATAAGATATACTAATTTTTATGAATTTGCTAAGAATAGAAATGAGATTAAAATAATCTAAAACATTGATTGGATCATAATGAATAACATGTTGGTAAAACTTCTACATGGATATCCCATTCTCTTACTCAATCCCTTGTATGTTGGACTAAAATAATCAAATCCAAAACAAGTAATTATATAAAAGGTATATGGTACGAGACGAAATGTTCCCGATGGATACGAGACATGACAAGTTTTGGTCCCAAAATATATAAGTCCAAGACAAATGTTGGATAACTAATCTCTATAATATTAAAAAAGAAGTACAAATGAATAATCATTGTATCCAAACACCTATATACTTATTCATATATCTAAACAATCACTTACATATTAATATTATGCAAACTAATAATAATTTCAAATTTCCTAAAAAACTTTTACCTACTTTAAACCTATATATTAGAAAAAAATATGAATCTCCTTTCACTTTTATTTGATCTTATTTTTAAATTATTTTGAATTATTATATATAATTAATAACATTTAGAATTTTTTTGCTTGTGATTCAAATTTTTTAAAATAGACATATATTACTTGTTCGATGAAGAAAAAAATATATTTGTTCAATGCTCCACATCGACTAAAAATTTTGGGCAATAGTTCATATTTATATTATAAAAAGACCAAAATAATTTACAAATAAGCAGAAAATTTGACTTATCATGAGTCTAAATTTAAAAGTTTTATTCGGTTTAATCGGCTTCTTTAGTTGAATAAATTTAAACTTTAAAAAAATCAAGATGATATAAATATTTAAACTTTAATTTTTTCAAATATTTAAAATTTATAAAAAGTTTAAAATATTATTAATATATATTTAAACTCTATAAAACGTTTAAATATTAAGAATATTTAAACTCTATAAATATTTAAAATACTAATAATATTTAAACTCTATAAAAGCAAGAAATCTCTATATTATTATTTGAGAATTACTTTTAGGAAATTAATTTATGTGTTAATTATTATAAAATGCTACTAAAGATATACTAATTTTTATGAATTCGCTAAGAATAGAAATGAGATTAAACATTGACTGGGTCATAATGATCAACAGATTGTTAAAATCTCTACACAAATATCCCATTTTCTTACTCAATCCCTTACACATCGGAATAAAATAATAAAATCCAAAACATGTAATTATATAAAAGGGGGGGGTACAAGATAAAAAATTTCCAACGGATACAGGACATGACTAATTTTCATCCCAAAATAGATAGGTTAAAGATAAATGTTGGATAACTAATTTTATAATATAGAACTAGTATATATATATATATATTATGTTAGTTATTATAATATGCAACTAAAGATATACTAATTTTTTTTAATTCACCAAGAATAAAAATGAGATTAAAAATAATCTAAGACATTGATAGTTTTAGGTCTTATATCTTGACCATCTTTACTCATAAATTGGCTATTTCGTGTTATAATTTTAAGTTATTACTTCAATTGAAACTAAGAAGGGTGACATATTGTTGGGAGATCTAACACTAATATACAAAAAACTATATATAATATAGTATGTACAAAATAAATAAAAACTAAAAATTATAAAAAAATTTGGTACATAAAATAAAATAATTGACATGCGCTATATTGCGGATACCAATCTAGTATTGGTTAAAGGATACGTCTGATGCACGAAACTCTATGACGCATTCTGAGCGTCTATGTTATTTATCTACTTCAAATTTCCAATAGACAAATGAGATTCGAAAACAATTGACAAACCTAACCAAGATCAAGTGATAACATAATCTATATCTGTAATAATTTGTATCCATAATATTAACAGGAAAGGGAAGAAATATGATGGTGAACAGAAATTATTACTCAAGGTAGAAAAGTTTATGTACTTTTTATATATTCCATGAACGAATATGATCTTATTCACAAAGATTCATGTCACACACCATAAAACCCTGAGTGTAAAAAAAAATTGCTCTTGGTATGAAAATTTTAAATTATAGTCCTATTACACAGTAGATCAATCATTCGTGATCTCTAACCAATAGTTTATAGGCTCGTGGGCTATTAATATCTCACTTATGTTGTTTTTGTGTCTGATACCAAAAGGCTGTAGTTATCAAGGCTTGTTCATGAACTTCCAAAAGTTTGTAGATGGATTTGACATTTAAAGGGGCCATGTTAGGTTTGCAGAAGTGAGGCCAGCTCTCTGATCAGATGTTTGAACATGTTAGGGATGTTAATGAGGATGATGGAGAAGACAAGGCACGTTATAGGAATCATGTTGTCCCACTTTCAATTTATTATATTTTTCACATCTTATCATATCATTTCATCACATTGCCCTCACACTCCCTTATACGGCTGTACTTTTTTTCCTCTTATTATTTATTTTGGGTTCAATGATTGGATTTTCCTAAGTTTAAGGCCTGTCATTTCTTTATTTTTATTTTTTTTGGTTCGAATATTTGTAAATCTATATATATCTATATTATTTAACACCAATTTTATGTGAAGGTTATTATTGATATATTTGTTTCAGATTTTTTTTGTCTCATGTTCTACTATTTGGGGGGTTAAGATCTGTTGTTATGGCTGGCAAAGTAACCAAACATGTAAACTGGATTCTACTGAACCAAAACAATCTATTTTATTTGGTTTTATTTCTTCTTCGAAATGAATTAACTAACCGGTAGCAAATAAACCAGCCTGCTACTGATAATTTTTTGGATTGTATGTGATCAAGACTGAAGTTTCATAAAAATCATATAAAACTTTTAATAATTTAAATATGTTTATTCATACATTTCCAAAAATCAGTAAGAAAATAATGTAAAAACAGAATCTCTCTACTTAAATTAGATATTTAAAATTATTTTTCACTAGGGTCATTTATAAAAATTCCAAGAGATTTGGCCATCAATGAGCTCAAGTCTATTGTCTGAAAGGCTATTGGATAAGAGTCTAGATAACATTATCCCCCATGAGACTTAGAAATCCGTTACCGAGATAATCCAAAGTTTTCATAGCTACATCTTTTAAATTGTTATCCAATGGACCAATGGCTATACTTATTTCTTATTAAAAAAAGGTTTGGTTACTATTTCAACGTGATTAATTTAGTTAAGTACTCATAATGGTTACGACGTTCCACAATCCGCTAAAACAAACAAACTTATAGTACAAAGGAAAACAGAATTGGAAAACAACATAAAAAAAAGATTTCATTCATTTATTTCAAACCAAAATTAAAAAAAAAATCTCACTGTGAAATAGATAGATCATCATCACAGGGATTAGTAACATCCGAATCCAAACTAAACATCGGATAAAAATTCACTAAAATCTAAAAAAAAAAAAAGAAGAAAGCCACGACCACATAAAGATAAGGACAAAGAAGAGAGACATGGCGGGCTAATACAACATATACACATAAAAGACAGAGGAAAACAAGAAAACAAAGAAGAAGAGAAATTCGAATTCCGAGGGTTTCTCATTTAGGTTGTAAGAAACCAATCAAGAAGTGAGATTGTTTGAAGAGTTTGACTTGTCAAGAATTGACCACATGACGAGGACATCTTCATAACCACAAGCCATGACGTCACCTTGAAGCTCCTTCACCGTTCGTCTCTCATGTTCTTCTCTAGCCTTCGCGTTTGCGTGGCGGTTGTGAGACGTTTGCTGCGGTTGGTTAAAGAACGTCGCCGCTTTCTTGAATGGCGTTGCGATTGTTTTCTTCCATGAAGCCATTTTTATGCTTTTTTTTTTTGGGGTGAAATTAGTTAGAAATGAATTCTAGTCGTTGCTTCTCTTTTGGAGTTGGATTGAGGAGGCTTCTATGTATTTATACACCACATGTGAACACAAAAACGATCATTCTATTTTTTATTTTACAATTTCTTTAAAAAGTTGAATATGAATTTTTTTTAAAAAGTAATAATATTGGAGAAAGGGAGAGAGATAGAGTGGTCAAAAGAGGCAAGATCCGCGATAAGAGCATTCCCATGAACCCATCAATTCTTTTTCTTATCCTCCCACGTGATCTTCTCACACACTTACACACTTTTACCATTTCTCTTTCCTTTTTACATTCAATTCCAAATTCAGTAAAAATGTATATTCAACAAAAAAAATGTATATCTAAATGATAGTAGTAGTAGTTCACTTCAACCGGTTATAATAAATGTAGAGTACATTTTAACTGATCAAGGTAATTAATCGTAGTAGGTAGTAGATTTATGTGGAGTTAATGTCATTGAACTATTTTTCTTTTGTATTCTATACATATTTTTTTTGTTATTTTGTACATGAAGGGTTTATGCTTGGTTCATCTTAACGGATCAATGTTATGAAAATATAATAAGATATAAAAATGTACAATGGTAACAGGCTTGACCTATAACTTCTTTTAAAGTAGATAACCCAAAGGTTTGAACTAGATCAAAGTCAAAATTGCTTCTTCTAATACTGATGGCCAGCTCCATAAACATTATATATATAGCAAGATCTTCGATTAAATTCTTACAATGAAATAGTTTGATTTCTATAGGTTTTGGAGATTAGCTTAGACTGGAATATAGGGTTTTAAAGTTATTAAAAGACTAAAACAATTTCTGACCAGAAACTGGTAGATATTTTCTGATGCTCAATGGTAGATATTTTTGAAGCTCAATGGTAGATATGAATACGCACATGACACATGACAATGATGAGAATTTGCCTTTCTAGTTCTAAATACTGACGACAAACACTAAACACTTACATCAACTTTCTAGTTTCTATGGGGTCTCACTTTCTATTTTAACGTCAAACACATTACATATTTGTTTTAACTTTTTACCCATCTCCTTTTTTTTCATCGATCTTTGTGCTATTTCTAGATATTTTTCTCCTATGCTCTATCTTTCACACATATGTAGACACCTGTACCTATAATTATAGTCAAATGTGTTATGAAGATTTCATATGATCATCAAAACCAGAAATGTTATGTAAAGTTTACGGATATCGAGGATATATTATTAACCAACATTTTAGAGATATATCGAGGTTGCCTAATTTATTAATTTTTTTTCTTTCTAACAATGTGCATACTGAAATCAGTTTGCCCACCGTTTAAAAGATTTTCCAAATTTTTTAAGGGATATTTTTCTAAACTCACCAACTATCATATTGGACACATGATCGTTTTCAGACGTAATCTAAACCTCGACCATTTAATCTCTCTTCCCTCCGATTTTTCAAAATTTTATCTGTTTGAGCATCAGAAAGCATTTGGAAGAAAATATTTAGTTGTTGTTTTCCTCCAAGATGTTATATACATACTAATGTTTAGGAACACATGCATGCACCCAAAAGCCATGAACAAAACGGAGAACTAGTAAATCCTAACTTGAATTTTGTTTTTAATTAAATTCTTCCACAACAGTTGAATTACCTATCTGCATTCCCCAAAAAATCCAACTAAAATGGTATTTTCTAATGAACAACTTTTTTAATTCTCTGTTTACTTGTACGGTGGATTTTGAAAATTGGTAGTAGCACATACTTATGCGTTATATAGAACATAATAAAATCTTATAGTTAAATGTTGACATTTAAATTACCAAAAACGATAAATCAAATTCTCAAAATAGAAAATGGTTAGGTAATAGAAAATGTGGTAGAGAGAGATGGGTAAATGTGAATTATTTTACACAACCAATGGATTAGAAGTTTGAGGTGGGCAGAGTAAAGCGCAGAGAATCCCATGTGATCTCCACATGTCCTTCTCCTCTACATCTCTCCTTATTTACTATTTTCTCTCTCCCTCTTCTTTTTTCTTCCCAATAAATTAGGTTTCTATGATTATATCTTGTATGTAAAAAGTCTAGATAACTTCATTCGTTGCATGTGGAATGGCATAAGTAAAATTATATACTACACTACTTTACTAGTTTCACAATTAGTTTTCTTTCATGTCAGGATTTAGTTATCGTATTTAAACACACACACACATATATATATATATATATTAATCAGAAGAATCTTTTTTTTTGTTAAAGATAATCAGAAGAATTCTTTAAAAATATATATATATTATATTCATAATCATCCCACCAAAACTAGTGGGTTTAGACTATTAAGCTTAAACGGTTACATAATTATAAAAGATGAGGTCCAAAACAGAAAGACCACCGAAAGTAAGCGGATCCACAGTTAATCGGCTTGTCTCGCAGAGAAACCCCTCTTTTCCGCTGTTCAACTTCCGCTGCATGTCGCAGCAGCCACCACGAACAGCTGAGCCATGAGAAACTCCACAACGAAACCTCCGGCATTCTCGACCAGCCGGTGAAACGCTCACGCCGCCCTGACTTTGACATGTTTCATAGTAACACCCTTAGGTTTATAAATCGGCTTTTGACTTATGCAGCTCTGTATGATGATTTTTTGTTCTCTCTCCCACTTCTGTGTGATATTAAAATTAACTTTTAGTTGTTCGTGTTATTTTAATCGTACTCACACAACACAATGTATATATGCTATATCATTAGAAGAAACACAAAGTGGCAAATTTCGAATTTTACAGCTCTCTCTCTCTCTCTCTCTCTCTCTCTCTTCTCCAGAGGCGAAAAAAGAGTTTGAAGAAAAAGACCTAGATCTAGTTGTTTCTGAGCTTGAATCCGGCGGTTGGTGTGCCCTTGATGCCACCACCGGATTCCAGATCGCCTTTATAGCTTTTGTTTCCTTTTTGGCATAGTGAGCCTCTCAATAACGGGTTCAATCAAGCTATAGAGTTTGTATTTTGCTCGCTTGTTTTGGGGGTTTTCAGATCTGCGGTTCTGCTCGGCTGTGACATTTTTCTTGACAGTGATGGCGCGTCGTTCTACTTCTGCTGGACCCGGGATGGTCTGGAAGGGTCTTTGTCCTGGATTCTTGGTAGACTCATGTATTAGACCAATCAGTAAATTGACTCTACACGTCTGTCTAACCTCTTAACGAAAAACATTGTTGTTTGTGATTCGACATTTTATTATCAATAATATTCAGGTGACAAAAAAAATATATATGCTATACCATTAATAAATAAATACCAAAAAAAAAAAAGATTAACAAGATTCCCTTTTGTATGTGTGAGGCACGTTTATGTAAAAAATTAGTACAAGGGATCCAAAGAGTGCTAATTAACATTAACGTAACTTAAAGGTATATGTAATGGAAATTTGATAATGATTTCAAATTTTCAATATTATAAGTATAGCAAGACCAAAAGCATAATGTCCATGATGGAACCCAAATTAAATTGTATAACACACATGTATTAGCGTTTATTCATCTGAAATACATTCAGAAATGTCCTAGAAACACGGTGAATTTACTGATTATAAATTTTTATCCAAACAATTATATTTATTAAACATGCGGATCATAATAGCCGTTATAATTCCCCAATTTCATTTTTTTTTGTATGAACCAAAAACTATTTAAAAGATCAACTTATATGTTTAATTAGTCAATAACTTTAATAGTAATATCCCACATGACAGAGCCAACGGACTAATCTGCTCATTGATTCAAAGAATTTATTATAGTATTATTATAATGTATATGAACATGATTAGGTTCGTAGTTCTTTGATCACACATTTGGAAGTACACTCGACCTGGAGACACGGTGAATTTAATTATTTGCTTAAAACTTACAAGTCGTTAATGCTTTATTATTTATTTATTTTTATTGTTGGTTACCTCTTGCAGAAGCCATACATAAAAGTTAAATAAATCCATCAAAACATATTGCCTGCAACTGCAACGTAAAGAATTTGAATCCTTATGATTAGGATAGATACTATTGGTTGTGTCTAACCAATGTGCCATTAATAATTTAATAGCAATTACGTATTAATTCAATTTGTTTTTTTTTTTGCTTTTTTTCCAGCAATATGAATGTATTTAAATTATTTGATAAAATGATGTGGTGATATATGTTACTTTTAAATTTTAAAATTATTTTAACTTTTATGTAATATATATATAATATAATAAATAAGTAAGTCTTAACTTTGTTTGTTTTAGAGTTTAAACAATAAAAGGAGAAAGTAATTAGAAAAGAACAAGACTGGTCTCTGTTTGTTTGTTAAGTCTGGGACGAAGTGAAAGTTTTGGTCGGTCCATAAGTTAAGTGGATGTCCCACCGAATTTCAATGGTAAGAATAATATTGGGCGAGACATAAACTAACTAACTAGGAGCAATGATTAATGGAAGAATTTTTATGGTATTTTTATTAATATTTTATTATAAATTTTATGCAAATCGAAGTAAATGAGTTATTAAAATTAAGAGACTGATTCTAAAAACTCTTATTTAAAAACCGGTTCTTAAAAATGGATTCTTAAAACACGTTTACCAATGGAGTTTATATTTTTTTTATCCTAAAAACCTTTTCAAAGAATTTCTCTAGAACTTCCTATTAATCATGTTCTAATGTGTTAGAATTACTATTTAATTAGTATAAAAATAAATTCATTTTAAAGTAAAATAAACGATTAAGAGTACAATTGATATCATCAACTTGGAGAGATGGATTCCCTCCCCCTCCGTTTGACTTTCTCACGTTTTTTTGATGTGTGGACAATGCGGACCCATAAATTAATTTTAGTGAGGTCATACAAATTTTAAAATTATGTGATAAAATTTTCAGTTTTGCACATGATAATAGATACACCAACACTAAACAAATGAAAAAGAATGTTACTTTTAATTAAGCAAATAGTGTATAGTTACTATAGTAAGTCACAAAATTGCTGTTATTATTGAGAAAATAATAAAAAGACATACATATAAAGCAGAAGTGACGTTTATAGGTTGTCAGAACAAGAAAAACTAAACAGAAAATGCCAATTGGGAGTATCGAACACGAGACATGGGGTGTCACCACAAAGGAAAATACCAACTTTGCTGAAGGAATTTAATAAATTTACTTCCACAAAAGGATACTTAATTATTTAACCGGGGTTAGCTAACCCCCAAATCTTTCAGTGGGTCCGTCCCTGGGTGTGGATCCGCCTTTGAAACATACAAATGAACGATTACACGATAGAAACTATATATGAATGTTCTGGGAAAAGCGGTGGGGAAGGTAGTAGAGATAACTTATGATCTTGAAGCATCTTAGAAGACTGACTTCGTGAGGGTCAAGGTTAATATGAAGATTGTGGATCCAACAAGAAGCTCCATAAACCTCACCATTCTCCCTGGAGAAACTATGGTGATACAGTATGAATATGAAAAACTTAGGAAACACACGAGAAAACTTTGTGCCCTCGGCTCAGAAAAACTTAGGAAACCTTCTTGAAGTAAAGATGTTTTAACTCCTCGTGTGTACAACGAGACCGCTCCGAGAACACTGGCCTTAGCTGCTCCTCCGGGGTTTGCTTCGGCGTTTCCTTGTTTGTCTAGGGAGGAGAATATCATTGCTCAACAGTATGCGTCCCATGCAGATCCTACTGAACGGAATGCTCGGATCCTTAGGGGTACAACAATCAATTGAAGAAGGGTCGGGAGACTCCTCATCTCGTCCGTCGAAAATCACTCCTAATCTGGAGAAAGGGAAATGTCATATATTTTCTTATCAAGAGGAGGTAACAAAGGTTGACGACAAAAAGAAAAGAAAAACAAAGAGAAAGATCACTGATCCACACATCAAAAGCCGTGAGAAAGTCAGACGAATGATTTCAATATTTAGATATGATAAGTTTTATGGAAAATAAATATTTGGGGACATGTGGAATCAAAATACACATAAAAAGTTAAAAATTTTGATTTTATCTATTTGAAAATTTAATAGACAACTAAACAAAAAAAATACACATAAAAAGTAAACACCTGAAAATAAAAAATAAAAACAAAATATAATATGAGATCCACGGCGTGGGTTAATTATTCCTAGTAGCTCTAATTAAAGAGAAAATGAGCAATTTGTGCCAGTCACGGGGCTTTAATTTATAATAGCCCATTTGTGGAGCGCAACTTATAATTTCGGCCTATTAAACCAAATTGACAAGAAACGTTTTCCACGTGTCTAAAGCACGACAAGTGCGACTTATCCGTTACCTCAAAAGTCTAAAACACACTTATCAGATTCCTTTGTGGAAGACAATTTTTTCTGAAAATTCTACCACCAAATCAATTCAATTAACAATTCTATTAATATATATATTCTCGAGGTTCAAATACTGTAGTGACCTTATGCGAAAAAATAGAAGCTGTATGATCTCCATCAAATCTACATGATATTCATTTAACCCACATATGTGATATTTCCATTTTAATCTTGATTCAATTGAAAATTAAATAATAAAAAAAAAATTTCAGCTGCTGCATCTACTCCGGTTCTGAGGACGAAAACACGAAGTTTTTGACCCCAACGACACGAATCTCCGACCTGAAATCCTCAGACGATCCTCCTCCATCGCCGGCGATCTCCTTTCCTCTTCTCCGGTCATACAGTTCCGAAACTCCTTCATCTTCTCCGAAATTCTCAAACTCCTTCTACCATTGTCAATGACGTGAGTCCGATTTCAATATCTTCAATATGTTGATTATGAGTTTTAATCTCTTCAATGTAAGTGTTATATATGAGTAATAGTTTAAATTCGAGTTTGGATTTGAGCCATTGTCAAATCTTGGTTTGGAATTCGTCGATTGGATATGGGTAGAATCGCAATTATTGTTGGTAAAGTAAGTTCGAAAGTTCAACTCAGATAAACTGAAGTTAAACTGAAGTTAAACTATGTTACATGGGTTAAACTAAGTTAAAGTATGTTGCAGGAGTTAAACTAAGTTAAACTATACACACTATACACTGATGTTTTATTATTATTTGTTTGCTGGGAACAATGAAGCTCATTTATTTTGATTATGATGGATATTATTCACATAGGGGAGATGTTGTTAAATGGAATCCAAGAGAAATTCAAATATATTCTTTATTTACGTATGGTAGTGCAGAGGAATTCAATTACTCATCGTTGGTTGAGAAAATACGTAGAAAAGTGAATGTAGATAAAGCAACGAGGCTGAAATTAAGTTACATTCATGGAGTATTGCAGAGAGTATCATATATATACGATGACAATGATGTCTTGGGATACATATGGTTATGTAAAAATAAAGAGCAAGTTGTTTTGCATGTGGAGGTAGTGGAAGCTGTTGAACAAACCCGGAAAAGTTCACAAGCTTCAAGACAAGAGATTTCGTCTGGTAAATCAAGTAGAGTTATGGGAATTTGTGACGAGGTTAGGAATGATGGTGGAGATAATGTAGATAGAGTTGGTTGGTTACCAGAAATTGGAGAATCATCAGAATGTTTTGCTGGATGGGATATTGTTCCTTGTAATCCAGATATTGGAAACAATGAATTGGGTGTCGATGATTGTGAAGGTACACATGTTGATTTGGATGTTGATGACTATCGAGGCACAATTGCTTATCCGGATGTGGATAACTATCAAGGTTCACCTGTTGTAGAACTAGATGAGGTTGTGGATGTTGTAGAGGTTGAATGGGATGATGGCGTTGATATGAGGGTAAAACAAGAATTTGATAGTAAGCGCGAAGTCCAAGATTTAGTTGATAGAGCTGTACACAAGCATTGATTTGAGGTTGCTACGATCAAGTCGACACGTAAGTTATTAGTGTATAAATGTCAAGGTATTGGTTGCAAATGGTCAGTACGAGTTGCGATGGAAAAGGGTTCAGATCGTTGGTCTGTTAGAACATATAACAAAATGCATACATGCTCTCGGCTAACTATGAGTACAACCAACATTAAAAAAAAGGGAACACCGCGATTAGTTGCATCAGTTGTGCATGAGGATTATCCGGATCAATTTGAAACTCCAACCCCAAAAATGTTGATTGGTTTAGTGCAAAGAAGGCTAAGTTGTGAGGTCTCATATTTTGAGAGGGAAAAAACTAGCGGTAGCTGACTTGCGCGGTAGCCCAGAAGATTGCTATAAAATGTTATCTTCTTATTTGCACATGTTAAAGAAGATGAATCATGGTACGTTAACACGGCTGGAATGTAGTGAAGGAAACAAATTTAAGTATGTATTCTTCACATTTGGTGCTAGTATAGAATGAGACTTTTCTTAAGACTGTATATGATGGAGTTCTTATTGTTGCAACTACTCAAGATACAGAACATCATAACTATCCTCTCGCTTTTGCGGTAGTAGACAGTGAAACCGATGCAAGTTTGAGGTGGTTTCTCCAAACGTTAAAAACAGTTGTGCTAGATCACCCTAAGCTTGTGTTCATTTCTGACAGAAATAAAAGCATCATAAAAACTGTAGGGGAGATGTATCCCAATGCTAAGCATGGATATTGTTTGTGGCATACGTCTCAGAATGTGAAATCGCGTGCTTATGGCGCTAACAAAAAAGACGTTGCTGTCCAGTTTAGAGAATGCGGTTGGACTTATACAGAGGTTGAGTTCCTCCGACTTTATCAAGAATTTAGGATAAGGCATCCTAAATGTGCTGAGTATCTAGATGAAAGTGTTGATGATTGTAAGTGGACAAAATGCTATTTTCCAGGAGAAAGATACAATATATGCACCACTAATTCTGTTGAATGTATTAATGGTGTGTTCAAAGATCAAAGAAAATACTCGTTGCTACCATTGTTTGATTCAATTATTGCCAAGATTTGTGAATGATCCAACAAGCATTGGAAGGCTGTCGCGGAGGTACCAACTACACAGAAACTAGTACCTTATGTCTATAACTCATTGCACAAGAGATGTGAGATTGCAAAAAAGTTATCAGTATCTGAGCTAAACAGTTTTATACTTGAATACATGGTGCTTGGAGAAGATGGAAAACGTTACATGGTTGATTTGAGAAGCAAAAGTTATAGTTGTAGGCGTTATGATATAGACAAATATCCGTGAACATGCGATTGCTGCAACTATGTTCCACGGAAAAATGTTAGAGGTCGATCTACACGAGTGCTGCTCACGTTATTATTTTTCTGAGAATTGGATGACGGCTTACTGTAAGACCATCTATCCAGTACCGAATACATCTGCGTGGGTAGTTCCTACTCATATTACTGGTAGATGCGTTTTGCCTTCAGATTAACCAAAAAAAAAGGAAGAACTCAACATGCTAGGTTTCCGTCAGTTGGAGAACATCGAGGAAGAACGAGATCCCGAGGACTTGGAGGATACTTTAATATGTCAACTTAATTTATTTATTTAAATTTGTTGAAATAAGACTTGTGGTTGTTTTTTTGTTGCTGGATGTGTATTTGATATATCAGGTATAACTTCTTAAATCAAGTAAAACTATATCAAATTTAGTATTACAAGTTAAACTGTTGTTAAACTACTGTTAATCTAAGTTAAAATAGGTCATATTTACCAACTTAATTTTTCCGAATTCATAACGGTCTAACAAAAAATAATTACCACATATGGTTAAGCTTAGTTAATAGTTAAAATGGTAAAAGATAAATTTTTAAAATAAAAAATATATTATGCATGTTCACCTTCATTTCTCGGTAATAACCATATACAATGTATGTTACTTAGTTATTACTATCATATGAATTCTAAAATAAAATATAACTTCTATTTAATATATATTGAATCATAATACAATGTTAAATGTGTGTTAAAATACAATTTCAGAAAGGTAAACTATATTAAATTATTTTAAATAGGGTTACACTAGGTTTATGGTTTTCAGCATGAAAGTTAAACTATGTATAACTTTGTTAAACTAGATTTTTAGTTAAACCAGGCAGTTAAACTATATGAAAATAATAAAATTAGTGAATGACGGCGCCATTTTATTTTTAGTTATATAAAATTCATAAATTTTTAATTGAAACTTTTTAATATATTATAAAGTTTAACTAAAGTTATACTGAAGTTAAACTGAAGTTAAACTATGTTAAACTGAAGTTAAACTATGTTAAACTGAAGTTAAACTATGTTAAACTGAAGATAAACTAAGTTAAACTACATTACTCAAATAATAAGTTCAAACTGAAACACTTATGCCTACGGAGTGAGAAGGTGTTTGGACTGCTTCCGTTTCCTTTTCTTGCCTAACCCTTCATCCTCATTCTCCAGAGGATTGTCCGTACGCACTTCATGAGGAGGAATCCAAACAACCATTGCAGTTTAAGGATCTATAGCTGCACATATATAAAAATTTATTAAACTAGTTAAAATAGTGGTAAATGGTGGTCCAACTATCATGTCATACTTTAAATCATCCTCCTCACCCATGATTTCCTCCATCAGATCCTGCTCTTCACCTTTAGCCTCCAAGATGCTTGAAATTTCCTGTGACATATACATAAATTAAGTTAAACTACTTGTTAAAAACACTAAAGTTAAACTAAGTTAAACTCTATTTAAACTACGTTAAACTGAAGTTAAACTAAGTTAAACTATAGTTAAACTACTTTAAACTTAACTAACCGTGGAATTCCCGAGAGCTGTGTAGATGTCTCCCAACCCGAAACCCTTTGTGTTCAATTCCTTGAACCTTCCCTTGCACATCCTAGGGCATTAGTCTTCGCATGGGACATTCTCTCTAAAATGCTTCTTCAAATAAGGAATGACTTCAAATGGGAGTAACTGTACATAACACATAGTTTAACACATAGTTTAACATATATTTTAACAAATTAAAATTTACCTCAAATGGCAATATAAATCTTGGAATTGTCATACTTGGGCTGACAATACCCTTTATCCGCTCTGAAATTTTCAGGATCTCGCTTTCTAAATCCTCAAATGTGAGATGTCCCCATGGGAAAGTCAAACATTTGGGTAAATCATTAACAATCCTTCGAATAAACGGATCTATTGGTCCTGTATCCTTTGTTTTCCCCCTAATCACTGTGGCTAGAAACCACAAAATAGTCATCTTTAACCTATCCTCTAAAAGACTCATCGAGGACAGCTTCTTAAAAACATGCTCCACCCAAGGCTTAGCTTTCTTCCCGAAATATTTAGTGACCAGTTGGTTTCCACCGAGATTTTCATAGTTCTCCGGGTATTGGTGGCAGTATAATCCGCAGAGAAGTCCATGTTCCTAAGACCGTACCTTATAGGGACTCCATTTACAACAAACCACAATTGTTGTGGCTTCTCCGTCTTTGCCAACCTTTGGATGAAGCTCCAAGCACCCATGACCTTCCGGTTGTTCTCCTGATGCATATGGAAGATGTGCTTAAACTGTGGATGTCGCAAGAACCACCTAAGCTCATTTCCGCCAAGATTCCTTATGAATTAGACACACTTAAGCGGATCACACCCGTGTACCAATCTTCGTAATCTTTGAGAACTGTCTAGGCTCAAAGAAGAAGCCCAAAGGCTGTACAGGTACCTACATTCAAAACAATAAAATAAGTATTTGAACAATAGTTTAATTCTAGTTTAACTTTAGTTTAACATATAAAACACAAAGGCTGTAAGTTTAACTCTAGTTTAACATTAGTTTAACAACAATTTAACACTAGTTTAATATCAGTTTAACTCTAGTTTTACCTAAAATTTAACTCTAGTTTAACTCTAGTTTAACTCTAGTTTAACATGTAAAACACAAAGATTGTAAGTTTAACTCTAGTTTAACTCTAGTACTTACCATTTTTTCCTCAGCACCACCAGTATATGTACCCGATGGGCATACTTCCTGAGAAGGCTGCAAGAAAAACGATATAAAAACATGCTAAACTAGTTTAATTACATGTTAAACCAATTCTTCATTAATAATCGTAATCAAATGATTCAAAAAATCATACCCTTTGCTTTTTTTTTTTCCTCGATTTCTTTTTTTGGTCGAACGGGAACTATTTTCATGTTCGGTTATGTTTACCAATTGTACTCCATCTACTGGATCTTTAGGATCCTTAACATTTACATTTCTCGTCCTCATGGTCTTCACTTTTTAAACCGATCCCAAATCTGTAAAACATCTAATACAATTCATACTTAATCTCTAAATTGAAGAATTGTAAACCTAAATTGAAGAGAACAAATCGCTAAATTGAAGAGTTGTAATCCTAAATTGAAACCCTAAATTCCTAAATTCCGTTTCTACGAAATCCTAACCAAACGATTACTAATTTCAATTTTATTTTAACCGAGAATGATACGCGAGGATGACGAAGTAGAAGAAATCGAAATCGAAAACGAAGAACGAAGAAAACAGAAGAAGAAAAAACCAAAGAAGAGAAGAAATAGGAAGAGATTGATTTGTGATTTTGAAATGAAAGTAACCGAAACTTCCAAACTTATGTAGCAGAGAGTTGAATTTCGTTGGGTTCAGATCGTAGGGAAGATGGAGCTCTGCGAGAGCGAGTGAGGGGATAGGCGAATAGGACGAGTGAGATGGGGATAGGTGAGTGAGGCGAATAGAAAGGATGAGGTAGTTTTTTTGTAATAAACATAACTCTCAAATGTTATATAGTCTTTTATTCAATTTACATTAAAAAAAAATCAAAATAAAATTAATTATAATTGGAAGTTATTCTGACAAAATGAAAAAGAAGAAAAGTCACTACAGCATTTGATCCGTTAGGCGACGACTGTGGTCCGATCACCAATTGTCAATACAGTATTACAGTGTCTCAATCAAGTAAGCGTCTTTGACGCATTTACATGAAAACCCAACTCTATTGACTACAAATTTCAATCCATATCTCATTTTTCTCAACCTCTCTTATCGTCTCCGACATACCCACCTCCACCTACCAGCCCCCATCTCTCCCTCCCTCTCTCAAACAAATGGATTCTGCATCGTCCAAGACCAAAGCTGTAGACCCTCCGATTCACATCTTAGGTTTCGAAATCGATGAATTATCTCCGACACGTGTTACAGGTCGTCTTCCTGTTTCTCCAATCTGCTGCCAGGTTTCTTATTCTCTTTCTTTCTTCTTCTTAAATTGATCAGTGACTTCAAATTCTGAGATGATTTTCAATTTGCTTAAAGCCTTTCAAGGTATTACATGGTGGTGTATCTGCTTTGATTGCTGAGTCTTTAGCAAGTATGGGAGCTCACATGGCTTCTGGTTTCAAAAGGGTCGCTGGGATTCAACTCTCAATCAACCATTTAAAGAGTGCTGATCTTGGAGACCTCGTCTTTGCTGAAGCATCTCCTGTAAGCAAAGGAAAGACCATTCAGGTTTGGGAAGTCAAGTTTTGGAAATCAAAAACTGGGTTAGAGAAAGACAAAATCTTAATCTCTTCCTCTAGAGTTACTCTTCTCTGTAATCTTCCTGTTCCTGATAATGCCAAAGATGCATCAGACAGTTTCAGATTGGTTGCAAAGTTATAGATTCTTCAAGCTTCTTATCTGTCATTGTGTAATCGTACTAATGGCTTTTTTTTTTACTTGTATGTATCCTCTAATGAAAATTGATACTTAAGCATAAAAGTGGCAAAGACAGTGGTACCTTTTTGTGAATGTTCCCTTGTTCTTACTTCTCTGATGTCTTAAACAGGAAAACAAACTTTGGCTGTGCTTTATTTGTACCATTTTTGATATAACCCAAAGTTGCAAAGAGAATTCACAAATAGCATTCTTGTCTGGGATCTGTTTGGCCTGGAAAAGAAAAGCTGGAAACTTTATGATCATATGCTTCCCTCAGATTTGTTAAGACAACTTCTTGTATTTGTAGACACAAGAAGATGTGGTCAGATCTCAATCAATTCTTGGAGCCATTTGCAGATTCATCACCACAAATCCTGTGCCTTTTGTAACAAATAAGCAATATACATAGTTAAGAATAGGTCAACAAAATTTGGCATTCAATTGAACATAATAAGCTAGATATGATGTTAAGCAACATCACAGTCCTTTAAGATTAAATATTTGCTCCTTCATGGCATTCATCGGACTCGTTACTTGAATCAAGCTGAGTATTGATATCATTCTTCAGGTCCAAGACTTGTTTGTTGAGCTTCAACTATCTCTGAGCATTGTCATAGTAATCTACAACGCTGGAATATGCAGCCTGGAAGGCCAAGAAAACAATGCAGCTTGGACGGGAGTTAAAAAGGTACAGCTTTTATCCGTCCTTAGAGCTAACGAACAACGCAGGAATCGAAACAATAGCTCAGCTGCGACTGAGAGAAACACAAGTTTCCATAATCTGCGATTGAAGGCCCAATTTTGTTGAGGCTATGACGAATCAACAATATGGTTTGAGTTTAAGAGTTTTTACCATTGAAGGATGAAGAAGACGAGAGAGAGAAGAGAAGACCCAATTAGACGAAATTAAACCTCCGAATCTCCATCGCATTCGATTTCTCTCATCGAGTTCGTCGTCTCAATCTTCTCTGCGTATTCATTTACGGTGCTCAATCTGGTTTAAAGCCGAATCCGTACCGAAACACCAGTTTGAAAATCAAACCGAACCAAATAGATTAAAAAGATCTTTCCTCTAGAAAGAACCGAAACCGTATTCGGTTGGTGAAAACCGGATTTGGCGTAACTGCTGCAAGCGTGCATCTGTTGCCCTTCTCAGCTAAGCTTCGAAACGGTGACGTTTGGCTTTGTAAACTTTGAAAAAGCGAAGAACAGAGAAGGACGAGGGAAAGATTTGAGAAGAGATTCCACCATTGAAGGAGGTCACTTCCGATTCTCAGAAGAGACGAAGAAGTGGGAGAGAAGATCAAAATGGATGATGACTGGGAATTGACCTTCGAAGAGATGGATGCTCTTGAAAAAGAAGCTCTTGAGAGAATCAATCAGCAACGCAATTCCTCTTCTTCTTCCTCCTTGCCTACTCCAAACGAGGTTTTCACTTCTCAATCTCCTTCTCTTTCCTTTTTCGATTGGGTTTTTAACCTAAATTTTGGATTTTGTTGCGGTAATTAGGTCAATTTAGGATGGCTTCGAGTGTTTTGTAAATGGGTTCCTCTCAGTTTTGCTTCTAATCTTTTTTTTTCTGCCCTTAATTGTGTTTCTTATGCTCAGGTTCATACTTCGTCTCAAGGAACTAGAGTCTTACCTTCAACTCTCGCCCCTAAACCAAACACTGGTCAGTTGATTTTTCATTTGCTTACTCTCTTTTTTTTCTTTTCTTGGGTCTGTTATCTCTCTGCATTGGGGCTGTTAATGTTTACTATATTACTTGTGAGGCTAGTCTCTGCGCCAAAAGATGAGGGCTCTAAGCAACTTGAGACAAAGGTCTCTGTCAAAATTTTACTTCATTATAGTGGAGATCTTGCTGCAAAGTTCCCCTATAACCAGGTAACCTATTACAATTCAGAAGTCTTTGTGTGTAAATGCTTGGTGGTTTTTGTGTTTGACACTTACCATTTGTTTTTATCTAGGTGGTGGTGGATGCTGTGCGTAAAATCCCTAAGGCTATTTGGAATGCTAAAGAAAGGTTTGCCTTTTTTATACACTTTCTTATGCAATAGTTCATTTGTGTGATTTGTTTCTCGTCGTTGTGATCTGCAAAGAAAGCAGAGGAATAAGCCTTGGCATGTAACGTGTTGTTAATTCTCTTGTGGAAATCCAGGGTATGGACCTTTCCTCATTCTTCACTATCATCGGCAGAAAACATTTTGCGAGAAATTTCCAACGTTAAAGTTGAGGTGAGCCACCTTGATTCTTTAGAACTAGTTTAGAAAGTTCAGCTTAAAGTAGAGGTCAAGCTTCTCTTAGGTGCATTGCTATCTAATTTTCTTTTGAATGATCAGATAGAGAACTTAGATCCTCTTGTGCAACGTGCTATAGCTTCTGCCTCAAGAGTTCCAGATCTACGGCGTAAGTCAGGCATCCTGTTTATTACTTCAGACACATTAATGACGTGATTTTTAACTAAAGAGATATTCTTTTTTGGATCCCTTTTATAAGATTTTCATGCTTACTTTCTCTTATTTTTTCTGAATTCCCTAGATCTGTATGACAAGATACCAAGCCATATTGAGCCAAAGCTTCTTCCATTTCAGCGAGAAGGCATAGAGTATGTCACCGATATGTAGTACTTGTGATTCTTCTTTATTACTAAATGAGTAATTGAGTAGCAACTTGTTTGCCTTTTTATCCGCTTCATAACTGTTTCCTTTGCCTCTTGCTTGGTTGCTGTTATTCCCGTAAGGTTTATTTTAAAGCATGGAGGGCGTGTGCTCCTAGCAGATGAAATGGGTCTTGGAAAGACTTTGCAGGCAAGTGGTTTCCTGTTTTATTTTTGAGAATCCTATTTCCCTTTTATTGGAGAAGATATATATTGTCACTTGTTAATAGATCTGTTTGACATTGTTACGCATATATCATAAATTTTCTCCTAACAAATATCACTCTTTGCAAATATCACTTACTTGTATTTATTTTACATCGATCTCACTCACATGCCCATTGTCTGTGCAGGCAATTGCTGTGACAACATGTGTTCGTGAATCTTGGCCAGTTCTGATTATTGCACCATCTTCGTTACGTTTACACTGGGCAACAGTAAGCTCATGATATTTGAATTTCACTTGGATATTTATGTCACTTGAAGAGATTCATTATGTTGCTTACTTGCAGATGATTCACCAATGGCTGCATGTACCTCCGTCAGACATAGTTGTATGTAGTTTAGTGCTTGTATAACGCTTTTAGCTATAATACGTCCATTCTATATTATTTTCTCTCTCATCTAAGTTATCCTTTTAGTAGGTAGTTTTACCTACCCCAGGTGGATCAAACAAGAGTGGATTTACTATAGTTTCCTCAAATTCAAAAGGCACAATCCATCTTGATGGTGTCTTCAACATTATTTCCTATGATGTGGTCACTAAGCTGGACAAACTCCTAATGGCGTTGGACTTTAAGGTGATTAACTAGTCATTGTTTCCTACTGATTTTTTGGTTGATTTTTCCCAACATCTTGATTCATAATGATCATGTCTGTTACCAATGAAGCATGAGAGATTGAGATTCTTGAACTTTACTAGGAGAAGCTAAGTTAAGGAATGGGGAAGGAAAGAGCGCATTTATAGATTCTGCATTACTTACAAATAGTGTTTAGTTTTGTCTCAAGTTTTTGGGGCTCACACTATGTACCACTCCTTTGCAGGTTGTTATAGCAGATGAATCACATTTTCTTAAAAACGCCCAAGCAAAGAGGACCACTGCTACCCTTCCAGTCATAAAGGTAATACTGATATATTATTCACTCATCGTTTTGCCTACCTTGCTAGTTTTAGGTTATCGGCTAACGGAAATGGAAAATCAGTTTTGTCGTGCAAACAAGTAAAATTATCGTGGCTATTTTTATTTTATGAATATCCATATCTCATGCAACTTTTCCAGAAAGCTCAATATGCAATCCTTCTAAGTGGAACTCCTGCTTTATCTAGACCAATAGAGCTATTCAAACAGGTGATCCTTCCATGTTACTATTTCTGCGTTTCTTTATCTTATTTGGATTTATGAGGGGCTTTGTGGATTTCTGGATGTAATTTGATTAACTCAAAATTTCTTTGTCCCTTACTCTTGTCAGCTTGAAGCTCTATACCCAGATGTTTATAGAAGTGTTCATGAATATGGTAGCAGATACTGCAAAGGCGTAAGTTCATTGCACATTGAGAAAATGCCTAGAATGTCATGCAGGGTAGTTACTGTGCATCATAAAATTTTATATTTTTCTATTCAAATCTTCAGGGATTTTTTGGAGCATATCAAGGCGCAAGCAATCATGACGAGTTGCACAATTTGATGAAGGCAACAGTGATGATTCGAAGACTTAAAAAGGATGTCTTATCTGAACTTCCGTCAAAGCGCAGGCAGCAGGTTAATTAGTAGTAACTCTTTCTCTTATGGCCATGCATCTAATGTGAAATGTTTTGGTACTTGTTAAGGATTCCGTTTGACATTTATTATATTTGTCTTTGTTTTAATAGGTCTTCCTAGATATAGCTGACAAGGACATGAAGCAAATCAATGCTTTGTTTCATGAGGTAATTTTATTTAGTTTTCAATATCTTTGCAATTTACCTTCCTTGAAGAAACTGTTTTCGAGAAAAGGTATTTCTTTTCTCTTTTACAGTTAAGGTTGGTAAAGTCAAAAATTAAGGACTGCGTATCAGAAGATGACATCAAAACTCTTAAATTTAAGGAGAAGCAGCTTATCAACAAAGTATTCATTTACTTTTTTCCATATTATTTCTTTACAACTAAAGCATTTGTGATTTAGTTGTGTGCAGTTGTACACTTTTTCTTGTCAATATATGTTCTTTTATTTCGTTGGACCAGCTTGTTATTTCCTAGGTTCTTGTAACATCTCCTCGTTTTGTATTTTAGATCTACACTGATTCTGCTGAAGCCAAAATCCCAGCAGTGGTTGATTACCTGGGAACTATGCTTGAGGTAATAGCTATTAGCAATAAGCTGTTTTAAAACTTTCTCATACATGCCTGATACCTGTTCCTTTGCTTTCTCCTTGTGCATTGCGACGCAGGCTGACTGCAAATTTCTGGTATTTGCACATCACCAATCCATGCTTGAGGCATTACACCAGTTTCTTAAAGTAAGGCATTGAACTCTCAGCAAAGCTTCCAAAAGCCCCTCTGTTTCTCATACGATATACAAAATTTACAGAAAAAGAAAGTGGGCTGCATTAGGATTGATGGTAGCACCCCTGCCTCTTCTAGACAAGCCTTGGTTTCTGACTTTCAGGATAAGGATGAGATCAAAGCAGCTGTGGTAAGTATTTTTCACCAATCTTTAAAACAAAGTTTCCTAGCCTTCTCTTACTGTATGCCATAATACAAAGGCAATATAATTTGTCATAATAACCGTTTATGGATATTATTGTGCCATAAAATTTATAAGTCGCAAAGAGAAATAATATAAGAAACAAAATTTTATACTTTCTTCAAATGCTAAATATCTCCTTTCAATCTGTAGAAAATATTACGAGTCCTTGATTTGTTTTTGTTTATATGGATTTGCAGCTGTCAATACGAGCTGCTGGTGTTGGAATAACTTTGACAGCAGCAAGCACTGTTATCTTTGCAGAGTTGGCATGGACTCCAGGTGACCTGATTCAGGCAGAAGATCGTGCACATAGGATTGGTCAGGTGAGTTATGAACGATAGTTTAGTGGAGTCACTAATCAGTGCATTTTATACCCTTTTGATGACTTTTACTTTGTATCTACAGGTCTCTTCAGTTAACATACATTACCTTCTAGCAAATGACACTGTTGACGACATCATCTGGTTCTTTGTCATTCACATTGACCTTTGAAAGTTCAATGATTTCTCTAAGTTTAGTTCATCCCTACTGAATTCTCCTAATCTTGCTCACTCTTTGTATAGGGATGTTGTTCAGACCAAGTTGGAGAATCTTGGACAGGTATTTTCTTTCTCTATGCCCAGCCACTTAAGAGAGAACATCTCTTGGTGTCATATACAAATCCACTATTAGTATTATCTGCAGCATGTCTTTGACCATTATCACTGAAGCCTATTGAAGTCTCAAATACTGGAGAGTGCAGTGTGGTTCATGAAAAATAGATGTTTGATTGTCACCGCGATTAACTGTCTAACTGTTGGAGATTAAACTTGTTAACAATTTGTAATACAGATGCTTGATGGACAAGAAAATGCTTTGGAGGTTTCATCTAGTCATGTGATAAGCAGTCCAACGAAACCCAGAAACAGCCCCTCGAAGCAGCAAACTCTAGAACCATTCTTGAAGCGCTGCAACAGATTCGATGATGATTCTGAAGAAAATCATTCGAGGCCCAAAGTTCCCAGAAACTGAAACTAAAAACATGCAAGATCGTATCAGTGTTTTGCTCCTTGCATAAACACATGACCTTTTTGGCGTAAAATGATCATTTGTAATAGTTAGGTGCAAACAAATGATCTTTAGTATTTTGTAGCTTCAAGATAATGGATCCTTAGGGCTTGTATCTTACAAAGGTTTCTCCTTAAGTTGATCTTTATGATCAATGTTACAGTCGAGGATTAATAAAAAAAAACATATATCTACAATACGAGAAAACACCACACTATTTAAAACACTTTTCAAATTGGGACATGACCAAATCCTTCTCTGCTACATTCTTCATCAAAGAAACTTGTCACAATAGTTTCCACATCCTGCAATCCAACTCCTACACAAACGGTCTTTGATGGTGTCCTAACTGAATCGATCATCGCAGAAGCATCAGTCTCATCCACAACTCTAACATTTGGACCATCTCGACACTTCCCCATGCACTTGCAAGCCACGGCGGATCCATCCATACCCGTCATGGCCTTTTGAAACTCATCCAACAACACAGCTCCTCCTGATTTCTTACACTTCCCTCCCATACATACTTCTACTCTCTTCAATGGCAATCCAACCACTGAAACCGCTTCTACTGTCTTCAAAGTCTGTCCAGAATTGACCATTGAAGGAAAAGCTACAGAGGCAGCAGCTGATTGAAGCAGAGCAAGCTGCAATGCATCACCAGTGTTCTTGCAAGAACTCACATCTTCTTGCATTCTAGGAAGAGTTGCTACTGAGGCTTCTGGTTGTAACGGCTCAAGACTCGGTTTAGCCTTGTTTCTGAAAGTGCTCATGTCAACAACTTTGCCTTTGTCACAATTACTGCCACTTGATTCAGATGAAGAAGATGATTCAGAGTCCATGTCAGTCATCTTCTTCATAGCTTTAGCTTTTGCCTTTTCTTCTTTCCTTTGTTTCTTCAATAGTTTCTCCTCTGCTTTCAACTGCTCTAGCTGCTTAACCAATATCTCTGTTGCTTCCTGCAAAATTCATAAACCAATCAAGATCCACTTCAACACAATGATTGATTGCAAACAGAGAAAATAAAACAATTCTTACCGAGATCGTCTTGGTTTGAATCTCACCAACTAAACCGGACTCTGAATCAAGACCAAACCCTATGCTTGAGAACATGTTCAAGTTCTTAGAAAGACTTTTAAGAACCTTTGCCTTCTTCTTCATCGCCTTCTTCTCCATCTCCATAACCTTAACCTTCTCCTTCTCCTCGCCGCCACATCTCGTCGGCTCAAAATAGTAATTCATGTGTCCTTTATCTGCAAACTCGTTATTACACATGATCCCTCGAAATTTCCGGTTTCGAAACCCTACCATTCTCGTATAACCGGAAAATTCTGATACCGATCGGTGACCAGAGTAACGACCATCGGCAACGGAACCTGAAACACAAGGAATTTGACGGAGAACGACGCCGGAAACTTCCATCTTCGAATCAATGAACTTTGGAATTGAGCCTTAAGCGATTGACGATAATACAAATCCTTAAGGCTGTTCCTTGTTGTGGGAGGTTTCCAGTTCTTTACAGGAGAGAATAACAGTGCTTAGAGATTACGTGGCGTGTTTTTAATGGATGAAAGATGTCGTGAGTTGCACTCAGGCTCTCCACCTCTGGTCTTACGAGTTCCACACTTTCCCGCGCTTCTGACACGCGCCTTATGATGATCTCAGCCGTTGATTAAACCTTTTGTTGAAACTAACGGACATAAAACAAAGACATTTGTACATGTCAGATAACCACGTGGAGAATCTAGTGTAAATATTTTGCCACGTACGTAATCAAAAAGGATAATGAAATCGGAATATGTCTTTGTATTTTGGGCAACGTGATCCGATCATACGAATATTTTAGTTATTGATTTTTTTTTCCAAATCAAGTATTAGGATTTATAAATATTTAACAATTTTTATTCTAATCATTATAATATTTATAATTAAATATTTTAGATATTTCGAAGCAAATATTTATCAAAATCATGCACAACGATAAACAACTAAATGATACGATACCCCAAAACAATAATCACTCAGACAGCCGTCAGATCTCTAATTACTTTATTTTGAACTCAATTCTTTGGGGCTCACAAATTTGTGTTGATAAAAGATGAGGTGCTTTTAAAACTAAGCCCAAAGAGTGTGCATTGCCACTTCCATGGAATCTTGGATACACTCCATTACAGTGCTTTATCACACCATTTCAGTGTTTCCTCAGTACATTCATTCAACAAAATCTCTATACGAGTCTGTTTGTCTGTCTTTGCCGCCTCATCTAGTGTGTATAAACATGGTTCATCATCAAGCCTCATGAAAAAGGAAGTTATAGCTAATTTTTCCATTGTATACAAACAATATGGCTCTATTATATTAGCTGACACCAAGCAAACATGCTCCAAAGTCTCCGATGATGAATTAAACATCATAATATTAGCACTATCTACAACATATAACCAATCGTTGAGGTATGTCTGTGTAGTGTACTATAAGGACGATCAAACCAAAAGATCCCATCAGCAGGTAGTGTCGGTTTCTTCCAAGCATAATTCTTTAACATCATCATTCGATCTTCTAACACATTTGTAATATATTGAAGAGTAGTAATAATCTTTATTTCTCGGTTTATCCCACTTTTATATTTTTTTAGTTTTAGTTATTTCCAACAACAATTATGTTAGTCTTTTATCTACATCACTAGATATACTAGTGAGGATAAATTCAATCATTAGATCAATAGACAAATTTGTAGAACAAATTATATGTTGTCACATTATTTAAGTTTTATTAATTAATAATTAAATTTGATTATAACATATAATATAGCAGTACGAATTTCATCCTTATATTATTGCTAAGTTTAAATTCAGTATAGTTTATATTATTTAGGCTCTGACTAGTAACATGTAGTATTAAATTTGATCTGTATTATACGTTATAATTTGATGTAAATTGCAGTAAAAATTATGTTGTATTAAACTTGAGTTACAGTAGATTTATATGGTAAGTTTGCAGTAGAAATATGAGTTACATTTTTGTCAAAATAACTGACTGGTAACTTTTATGATGTTTAGTTACAGTATATATTATTAAAAATAAATTTAATTTAAACTAATGATAATAGTATTTATACAAATTTAATAATTATAAATAAACTAAATAAAACTATTTATGTGATGTAATATTAAAAAAACATATACTGACGTACATACATTCCATAACACACACACACATACATATATATATATATATATATATTTTGTTACGTACTATTTTAAAAATAGTTTTAAAATATAACAAATAAAATCAACAATTCAGACAATATATATATAGGAATAATTATTTGAATTTTTCTGAATTATTCCTCAATGTAATTAACTAAAAAATCTCTGACAAAGATATGTTGGAGATATTACAGAAATAAAAATAACAAAAAAAAAAGAAGCATTCGTTAGAACAGAAAAAAAAAAAAAACCATGGATAGAATTTGATAACTTTCTTTCATGTTGAAAAATCTTTTGAGTTAACAATTTTACAAAGACATAACTCAAAATTGTACATCAACTATACATCATTCTAACTCAAATTCAACTTCAATTTTTTGTTTTAAACATCATAATTGGTAATACTTTTAAATTATGGCTGAGTTAAGCCCATAACTCAAAGAACATCATTAGTAACTCATGCTACTAATGAGAGCATTAAAGTTATCTTCCCCACCAACATCAACATCATTATCTGCCTAAACATAACACCAAAACATTAGGAACATCATGATCTGCCTAAGTCCCCATCTTCAACTATAGCCTAACGAATATTACTAATTCATGTCAAATTCTCTAAAATATTTTGAAATAAATAAAGTAAAATACGATACCTCATCTTCCTCACCAACATCAATATCAGGAGCCGCCTCATTTAAGTGAACATCATCTTCAACGTCCACATCTTCAGCTATAATAGCCTAAAGAAATTCTCAGGTCAAATTTGGAAAACAATCTTGAAACAAATAAAGTAAACAAAATTGGATCGATAAGAAGATGAGAAACCAAATGGGTATCCGAATACGTGAAATACAATTATATATCCAGAAATATTAATTATATTTATACTTAATATAATCTAATTACTCAAAATTACCATTATAACCTCAAAAATATATTAGTTATTTTTAGATCAAAATAACTAAAATAACTAAAATATCCTAAAAGGTTTCTACTTATATTTATAAAAATTTAACCAAATTTTATTCAAATGTAAGCGTAGTTTTAGTTTTTTTTTTTTTAATATATTTCGGGTATTCTAAATCCGAACCAAACATGAATAAAACTGAACTAAATCCGAGCCGAAATTCTAAATATCCGAATGGATTCTAAACTTCTATACCCAAAACCTGAAAAACCAAACCGAATATCCGAATGCCCAGGGCTAACCACTCCCATAGAATCAGTAAATTTAGATAATTAACGATTTAAAATTTTAAACGAAAGCCAAGAAATATATGATTTAAATTGTATGATTTCTGTATAATAGCTCAAAATTTCTTTGAGTAATCCATTGGAGGCACATTTAGATACATTTAAAATTATTATTACGTGGGACATAACATTTACTCCCTCAACAAACTATTAACGCAAATAACAAATTTTATAACCAAAACCAAAGGCAATATGCCTCATATTTCACTGATTACTTTTCTACGACGGAGCTCCGGCCATATTCCCCCGTGCCAACCGGAGATGACCCGGAACACGTTGCTTTATCTCTTCTAATGCACACAAGGTCTCTGGATCGAGCCCTCCTGCAAACTGAATAAACATTTAAAGATCGTAAGCATCAATGCACTGTGATCGGTTCGAGTATATTTGAAGTTTAGGAGTTACCTGGTGCGTTCTGTAAGCGAACCGGACTCCTTGGAGAAGCAATGCTTCTTGAGTAGCTTCTCTATCCAAATTACGAGCTGATTCTAGCTCGTTCGCAACTCTATTCATGTAGGTTTTAGCAAGCTTGATCGATGCTCTTTTGATCTATCAACATAATTTGAACAATGTTAAAAGAGTACAAACAGAGTGTAATTGATGATTTTACTTAGAAACAAAACAAATCCCATAGAAAGAAAAAAACAGACCTTGCTTATCATTCCCGAGTCAAGCATCCACTCGACTGGGATTTTAAAGTCCTGGTAAGAACGCAAGGATGAGCCGCGTAATCTGACTAGCCTCCTTATCCTCTGCTCCGACCTTAACATAAGCAGAATTTTAGGGTATTCAATACTTTGGGGAATCCAAACATGTTCATTTAATCAGTGAGCATCAAAAGTAGGGAACTTCTTTTACTTGTCTAGTAAGTTGACCATTTTCTTCAGGGCAACACCGTAATGAATGCTCGAATCATCCGAGTAGGAAGAAAGTTCTTTTTCCAGTTTCTTTAGCTCACGGTATTCAACTGCAGCTTCTTGCAGGGCATCGGCTTTCCTCTCAGGCCACTTGAAATGCTTAAGCACAGCTCGCTCATCAGCCTGTAAGGCACATGTAAATAAGATATGTAATGATGTAAAACTCTTGGAGAAACGATCATTAATATGATTAACTGATACACTATGGTCTCAGTAGATAGTGATGTACACCAATGACATGATAGAGATTAAAATGTAAAAAATCTAGTCAAATGTGTAAAAAATAAATGTTAAAAGGAATTAAGCCTTACCAGAGTTGCCAATTCTTTATCAAGCCAATCAACAAATTTCATGACATCTTCCATATCCGAAAAACAAGTGGTCAGAACTTTCTGGATAAGATCATTGATAAAATCTCCTTTTGTCTCAATATCCGCTTTTATCTGTGAAATAAAATGAAGCTCAGTAGTGTTAGATAAGATTGACCAAGACTCAGGTTAAAAGTAAACAGAGTCCAGATGAAGAAATCTTGGTTGCTTACAGCGATGAGATGCGCAGAACGGTTTTGAATTTCTCCAACTATACTGTTGTGAGCACTGTTAACTTGAGACTTGTTGTTTCCATTAACAGACTGCGAAAGGTCTCTACTATTATCTTGCTTCTTCAACAACTGAAATAGCTGAGAAACTGGAGGAGACTTCTGAGCCCGAGCTGCTTTAGCAAGAGGCCTAGGTGGTGGTGGTGGTGGCGGAGGCGGTGGTGTTGGTGGTGCAATGGGCGAAGAAGCTTCATCTCTTTTACCTGAATTAGTATCTGGAGAAGCCAAAAACTTTGGAATTGGCGGCGTTGGTGGAAATCTTGAAGGTAATGGTGGAGATGATCTTGTTTTAATGGAGCTTGATGACTCTACCACTACCTCCTTTTGTACCTTGGATTGCTCTAATTTGCTAGCGATTAACTTCTGGATATCTTTGAATCTTGTGTTCTGATGTTCTTTAGCTGGCTGAATCAACCAAAACACTTGAGAGATTAGAGCAATTGTTCACCAAACATGAGCAATCATAGCCTAAACTGTATGCAGAAGCAGAATCAAGAGCAATCCTAATCTTCTCAACGAAAGAAATGTTTACCTTGTCGTTAGAGGAAAGAGATGAGATCTTAGCTTCAGCTGAAACAAGATCCTGAGAAAGCTTCTTGTTCTTCAACTCCAGCTCTACATTTGAGTTACGAGCTTCCTCTAGCTCCGTTTTCAAACTCAAAACCTGCAACTGCAAATCCTTAATCAGCGATTCGTTCATTACCAGCTTCTCTTCCAATTCCTCCATTTTCTTCCTCTTCTCATCCTCCACCGCCGCCGCCGTAGCCATTGCCGTCTCTTGGCTTTTCCTAGAAATCGGCCGCCTCGGACAACCGAACTGCTCTACAACCGCCGGACGATTCACAGACCGAGCTCTCTGAGGAGCCAAAACCGCCGTCTCCTCTTCTCCGGATTTCGCTCTCTTAAGGAGAATTGATCGCCGGTTCTTCGCCGGATCGTTCTTCACATCGTGATTGGTGGATTTCGGTTTACTGTTATCGTCTTGGGCTTTGGGTCTAGAGATCACTGAGTAGTGTGAATTCGCGGCTTTAACGCGGGAAGGAGTGGTGGAGGTAGCGGAAATGCGGGACATTACTAACAAATTTCCGCCGTTCCCGGCGAGAAGACTCGTCGCTAACGTCTTACTCAGCTTTGACTTGTGAAAATCAAGAGACGACTCGGAATTTGGAAACTGTCGCGCAAGAAAACAACAACTATAATATTAATCAACCAATCATTAATCCAATAATTTTAAGAGATTAGTCTTAAATATTCAATTAATTATCTTTCACAGTTATTAATCAAGCAACTAATAAAGGAATGATCCGTTCGGAGGAAACAGTGGGCTTGAGGCCCACCAAAGTTTTTGACGACTTTAACGATAAGACAAAAAAAATAAGTGGTGGGCCCATTTGTTGTTTTGTCGTTATTTTTTTTCAGATGATACGTCCATCCACGCGCCATTGGGAAACCTAACACACAAAAAGTAGACAGTGTCGCGTCTTGATATAGCTACATAGGTGTATGCGTGTAACTGCAAGCAAACAAATATGTGTTTGATACAAACAAAACGAATCATTGAAATTTTTCTTAATAGAGATTTATGTTTTTTAAAATAATGATTTGTGTTAACTAAATTGACGTTCACAAAAATATTTATACCATTTCAAGATCATGTTCTTGAGGCGAGTATGAACCTTAAAGATATAATGTTTTAAACAAATAAATTAGATTATAGAGCATTCAAAATCAATTAAGCAAAGGACCAACTACTAATTAAATTTGTCTCATGTTGAGCTGCAAATGGAACAAATAGCATTTGACATTTATTATGGGACCATTGTGTTTAATTTGGAATATAAAGTTGTATGATTTGTTAATGGTAAAATTACGTAAAAAGAAGAATAGCCTATTTAAATATGTGTCTGGGGGAATAAGTTAAAATTTATAAAGCTTGAAAAACATGTTTAAGACGAAAGGGAGGAGTATGTCCTAATCATACTCAAACTCAAAGCTGTTAGTGACCATTGGTTTATAAGTTAAGTTATTGACTTGTTTTGGAGATTTTGGAGAATTTGATCATAATTTTTTTTTTAAAAGAATTTGATCATAATTTGACATAATGATTTCGAAATTATTTGGTCTCTAAGGTAATTATAGGGCTATGCAGTTGTGCCTTGCTAGGTAAATCTGCTCGCAACTATCTGCAATTTTATTGGACTCTTTAAAGCCTTACATTTACAGGTAAAGAAAAAAAATATTATAAGGCACGGAAAAGCCCTAATCAGATAAAAAAAACCATAACTATATTATGATGAAAATGAGAAAATTACAATCTTATATAATTAAGGTTTCCTCTAAACTCAAGTTACAAGACGCTGAAATAGATCACTTCTAAATTTTTTTTTAATTTCATCGTTTTTTAATAATTGCTACAACTCTATAATATTTAATTAGTATAATCACCATAAACAATCCTTTCATTTTATCAGTTTCTCAATAATTTATAAAATATCTAATTTTTATAATATTTTAATAACTATTATAAAGTTTTGGGATATAGTTTGTGAAATTTTGGTTAGAAAATATAATAAGATTTCAATTTTTATGTTTTTGGAAACAATTTTTGGAGTTTTGGCTAGAAAAATGAGAAATTAATAAAAAAAAAGGTCAACACAAATATAGTAACACTACTAATGAAAAAGAATTAAGATTAATAATCAAGAACAGTTAAGACTATAAATAAAATCAATTAAATATGATACAATAAGTCATTATTATAATCACCCTGAACAACCATTTAAAAATAATTAAATATGATACAATAAATCATTACTATAATCACCCTAAACTACCCTTTAATTTTTTTTTCAATAATTACTACGATATCTAATTTCTATAATATTTTAATAACTACTATAATTAACAATTAGAATTTAATTTAATTATGGTTTTTGGGATACAGTTTGTGGAGTTTTGGTTAGAAAATCTGTATAGATATTTGAAAAATTCTTAAAAATAGAACAAAAAATATGACTAAAAACTAAAAGTAATAAATTAAAGTATAATAAAATAATTAATAAAAAATGAAAAATGCAACAATAAAAATAATATATATATATATAGAAAGTGTAATATATATATATATATATATATTTAGAAAATTTAGTAAATAAATAAATATATATATCAAACCCACACAATGCATGAGATTTATCAAGGGAACATTTGTCACACAATTACAGAAAATATCTCTAAGATTGGTTGTCAATCTAGAGGAGCCGAACTTAGAACAATTATTATATTGTATCAAATTGAAAGTGAAGCATTATCTATTTTTAAAAACTATTTTTAAAATGATTTACACTCTATATTATTCTGTTTGTGTTTATCAATTAAATATTCTGGTTGGAATTTTATTTAAAACATAAAAAGAAAAACTAGAATCTTGTGTTTTATTAGGACACATACATAATACTTTAAGATCGAACAATAAACAAAAAAATAGACAAAAGAAAAGAAACGTAAATCCCTAAACGTAGGAAAATACTAAATTGTTATAAATTGCATTTATAGAAAAGTCATCACAAATTAAATCACAGTATACGCCGGCCGGCAAAAAAATAAAAAATAAATTATATCATAGTATGGTTATAGCAAAATAAAATACTGTAGATAGGAGTAAATGGTACACCATGTAAGTTCTCAAGTAAGGAACTAAGGATGCTTTAGATGCAATTGAGTGTGTTGTGAAAGAAAACTTCTGGATTTACCGATTTAGTGGTACAAGAAAAGAAACAGATAGTTTGATTAAAAACCAACAACATAAAATTCTTTATCAGGAAAAAATAAAACTACAACACAACATTTCTATTCGAGTTTGGTGGCAGATGATATTTGTGTTTTATTGAGACAAAAAGAGATAAAATTTTTAGACATCTATAACTTAAATATTAAAACCCATATATTCAAACAAAGATATCAACCATGGATCGATCGATAACCTTTTCTTGTTAATTTCCGACCGAGAGACAGATGAAAGATATTAATCAAGAATCAAAAGATAAAGAGTACCTTTGGAGATAAAACTCTTGAAGACGAAGAAGAATACTGGTGATGGTCGTCTTCCCAGAAAAAATAAAACCTGTTTACAATATTCTCATGAGTGAAGATGATGATCGGTCCAAATTTTATCAAAACAAAGAAAGAAGATGATGATGATCGACGATTTCACATGCGGCTCTTATTAATACATTGTTACGATGACATCATATTTCACATGAGTCCTTTATATTTCTGCACGAATGAATATGAAATAAGAATAGGTTTCATATAAGTATATAAGCTCAATGGTATGTGAGATGTCTTGGAAGGGTTAAAAACTTGGAGGAACCGGAAGAAAATATATAGTTTACTAATTAAAACCATAAAGGGAATAAAAAAATTGTAGATCGGTTAGTACTTCGCAGTCTTATATCAAGACATCAGAAAACATTTTATCGACCGGTTTTAGCTATTATTACTATTATAGATTCAAGAAGATAACACACTATTGAAGAATAAATTAGTTTAATAGTAATATAGTATTACAAAAAAAAGAAGATAACAAAGTAACAATAATTAAAGAAATCCAATAAATTAATTTATAGTATTACAAAATGAGTTGTCTAACTGCATCTAGTATTGTTGGATCTTCAGCTCGACTAATAGAAAGAAAATCAGGACTTCGACGACTCAATTTCGTAAATAGATAGTACGTAGTCCAAACTTCAGGTAATTGTAGACCAAAACAAAAACTTTTAATAAGTTAAAACGTATCAAATTTACATTTAATGGCTGGGAAACAAATAGTAAAATACAATATCAGGGATGTTATAATGGTTAACTTTTCTACCTGGGGACAATCGTTCCCAAGAATACTCTCTCTTCTTTTTTCATAAAAACTAGATCTAGGTTTTCGTCTTGCTTTTTCTTATTGTTTAGTTCTTAACGCTGCCGTGAGCTTACCGGGTAATCTTGGGGGTGAGTCGGCCTCTTCTCCGACAGCGAAGGGTGTGGAGGATCTACTTGTGTTGCTCCTGCGGCGATTTCACGGCAGGAATCTGCAGTGTCGATCAAGTGTATGTATAGGTAGTCATGTAGACGTCTACTTCATAAATGGAGTACGAATCAAACAATAGTTTAATACGGACAAAATCAGGTGTATCCTATTTGTTGCAAACTAATTAAGATTAAAGAATAAAACCGAAAGGATAACGACATGTGTAATAAATTATCCAAATCAGAAAATTTGATTAGATGATGGGTCATGTTCCAAAGGAAGAGTATTTTTCCGTATACCATCGAAGAAAACATTTCCAACGTAATTTGTGCCAAGATCAATGATGTAGCTAAGTGAAATGTTTGGCTACATTACTATTTGTGCCAATAATTTTATTGGTTTAAATGTTCATTGTGCCAATAACTTATCGATCACTTTTGTGTTCAATATTTCCATCCATATTTATGTTTATGCTAAGTATATTTGGCAAAACTTAAAAAATGTATTTCTTACAAATGTATAATCAAACATTAAAACATGCACGTAATACAATGATATATATTACGGATTGTGATAATTAATTCTATCGTCACAAGATTCACGACCAAAGCAATTCATGAATATAACTCATGAATACACAAGAGTGGAAACACGAGAAGCAAATAAGTGTGGAGGAATGTCTCCATCATTAACCTAATTGTATTTTCTTTTATGTTTCATATTTTATAAATGGTCTCTATATTTTAGCCATAAACTACTGCCCACTACACATCATGTACATCACACCTCATTTACCTTTTCCTTTTACTAATATTTTTTTAAGTATTCCCAAGTCGTTTATTTATGAGTCAGGTAACTACCAAAATATTCAAAAAGATTTTAGGATATACCAAAACTTTTTTATGGTTTACAAAAGAAGAAAGATACAATTAATTTTGTGACGAAAATACCCTTGAAATATAGCAGTGGAAGATGTCGAGACATATTATTGTATATTATACTTTTACGATTTAGCAAGAAATCAAAATATTTAGCAAAAAATTAAACTACTTTCCAATTTAATTATCAAGGGATCGTGCTTTGATTAAAGATTATCTATTTCATTTTTGGAATCGACATTGACGTTAGAGATCAAAGCTTCGGACGCAACCACTTTTCATTCATGTTTCACCGCGTCGTATTGATGACAATAGATTGAATACCAAAATTATAGGATTAGTGAGTGCATTTTTACCAGAAAATTCAAATCAATTTAAAAAAATAAAAAATTATTATTTATTATTCAACCATTTTGAGTAATTTGAATAATGAGATTGAGAGATTTTAATTAAAAGTGAAAAGAAAGAGAAAAAATACAGAGGGGAGAGAGAGGAAAACAGAGAAGCATATGTGAGGAAGGTGATGATGTTATTTTCGTCTTTTTATCATGTTTTAGAAACCTCTATTATTTACAAAATCGTCTTTTTACCTTTGACTTAATTCTTATTTAGTTTTATGGTACGCACCGCAAATACTCTTCATTTATTTATTTTTGTGTTTGGATTATTAACAAATTTAGTAAATAACCAAAAAAACGTCATATGATAACATGAATATCGGACAATTACAAACAAATGAAGATGAAACAATAAATAATTGACTTTTTGTTTTGTTCGTCGTTCTTCTAAGTTTTCTATCAATTATTTTTAATAATATTTTGTCTCGTTTTAGAACAATAGAAGAATTTAACACAACATTATTGGCAAACCAACTTTAGCCTTTAATATAGTTCCCAGACTCACTCTTTGCAAAAATCTTAAAAAACTGCTATTTTCGAAAAACAGATCCGCTGGACCCTATCAAATCATATTCTCCATCTTACAGATGGAGAAATATCATATCGGCTCGCTCTCTGGTAAACAAATGACCATATGCCCGACTGATTAAAGGGGTTTTGATTGATCAAAAAGAAGAATATACTTCAACCGATATGCCCGACTGATTAAAAGAGTTGGTACATGCTCATCCATATATGTTTGGCATGATCCATGGATACCAGTCAATTGCCCAAGCCAGCTACACGTAATGGCTATAATCTCTATCCTGATTTGACGTTTAATCAATTAATTGATCAGACAACTAGGATGTGGAATATTGTCTTAGTGAAAAAACTTATCAAACCAGATGATATTCTTTTCATTAGAAAAATCACTATCAGCTATCTTGATAAAAAAAATACACACTTGGTTTGCACTACATAAAATCTGAAAAATATACAGTTAAGTTGGGTTACTGGACAGAACATAATGACATTTTATTTGGCAAGTGGTTACAGGATGCTTAGCGGTTAATTCTAATCTTAGTTATCGAGGTATCAATTGTGACCCTATGTGTGTACGATGTAGAGGAACTCAAAAAAATGATTAATTATGCTTTTTTTGAATGTCCACCAACACTATAAACATGGACACTCTCTATGGTTCTAACTGCAATTGGAATATTCTCAAGTCCATCAGTTTTCTCAAATCTAGGTTAATATGGAAAATTTTTCTTGGATTATTTAGTGTTTATGGAAAGTAAGAAATGAAACTAGCAGAAAAGGAGGCTCAATCGTGGGTATTAGCTAAAGGTAAGGATGAAAACATGGAACAAAAATATTATCAAAACTAGCTTATTGGATAGATGTTTCTATATCTTCTACTCTGGTGATGCTTTTCATAGGGGTGGGCAAAATATCCGGGATCCGAGATCCGATCTAATATCTGCTCGAATCTGTTCCAGATCCAGATAATAATATTTTTGGATCCACGGATCTGGATTCGGATCCAACTAATAGGTTTGTTCTTACACGAAAATCCGATCCGCCTTATAACATTAGATAACTGTTTTTATAGTTTCCCTAAATAATCTAAACACTAGATAGTAACCCACGCTGTGCAGCGCGGAAAAATGTTTACTTCGTAGTTTGTTAGTTAATACAATAAAACATGCAATTTTATACAATTTACATATATATTAAAAATGTTGAATTTTTTTTAGTATTATAAATAATATCAGATATTGTTGTATTTTATTAATATTAATAGGATATAAAGTTTATAAACATCATAGTTATTTAGCATTTAATTAGAGATAATATTTTTTTTTTGTTCGGTCCAGACCCATATTCAGAAGTTCATCAATTTTATTATGTAAGTTTATGTTATCACTCAAGCCCACATATATTAATATTCTGATAAAGGTAATTTTTTTCTTACAAAAATCTGTCTTTGTTTTTGGTCGGTGAAAAGGAAGAGAGGTTTTCTGTGTCTTCTTCGATGTGTCGATTTCTCAAAACTCAAGAATTCTTCTGTCTGAAAAAACACCATTCGAGGACTTCAATATGGTTCTTTATCTTCTTTATGATGAGCTTCAGCTAAATCTAGGAGAACTATTAGAGAATGTCACCGAAATGGTTGGAGTAGAGATGCAATCTAGAATATTTATGATTCTCCAATTAATTATCTACATTTCCATTGGGTAAAATGACTCTTTCTCTCTCTCTCTCACTCACTCAATCAATTCATTATTGGCTTTGTTGTTCAAAAATTTGGAGTCATATAATGTAGGTCAATCGGAGCAAAATTTCAGAATCTAATTCCAAATTTACATGTTTTTTTTTCTCTGAGTAGCTTGCTTTTTGTTTTATTTTAATCTCTTTGTAATATTTGGACTAAATTACATGTTGATTGGTCAAAGATTATTTGTGTATTCAAAAATAGTGTTTTTCTTATGTTCATTGAGTGGTATTAGTTAGGGCTATATTGATTGTGTGTGGGTTCTTTGAGTTTCACGATCAAACTCATATCTCTGGAGATGTATTTAAATTCCTTTTGTGGGGTTTTGTAGGTTGCTCCTCATATCTCTGATGCTATTCAAGAATGGATTGAGCTTGCAGCTAGGATTACAGTGCATAATGGATGGATGGACAGTCACCTCTTTATGACATACAAATGGAAGAATGGAGAAACAACATGTATTTTAATTTATGTCTCTTAATCTAGATTTTAATTCAATATCAGATTTTGTCCAGTTAGTTATACTGTTTGATTGTGTAGGAGATATAGAGTCCAAGGACGCTGCCAATGATTCATCAAAGAAGGTTATGTAATATGTTGTTTATATGGCTATAATTTGGTGATAATGTTACTTTTGTCATTCAAGTAGAGATGCTGAAGTACTTGTTGAATATAAAAAACGTGGAAAAAGATTTCGCGTAAGCTATAACTAATGAAGCGTGAGTAACTGAGTGAGTGAACTAAACTCTAGTCTTGACAAAGTATGTGTCTTTGCATACCTCTTTAGTTTTTGATGTAAACATTTGTTTAGGATTATCAGAATTGCTTAGCTGATAGTTTTATAAAAAGGAGATAGAAGATTACATGCTCGATATTTTTTTAAGTTTTTTAATGAACTTTTTTGTTTTCCATTAATTTGTTAATATAATCAAGCATCTTTCTGTATTTTTATTTGGAAGATTGGTCTAAGCATATTTATCTCTCTTAAAATACAGTGGTGAACTGATGGGGATGAAGCAGAGAAAATGTCACGAAGTCATACAATTTAGGTTAGTTTGCAAAAATATCTTAATTACTGTATTTTCAAGCTATTGAAAATGAATATTATGAATAGGAAGTACTTTGATTTGTCCACAAAAATATTTATCCATGTTTGTGATGAAAATAAATCTTATATATGAATATAAGATTTGTAATGAATGATTTATACTAAAATAAATGCAATTTGAAACAAAGTATTAGACATAAAAACTAAATAACATTTAAAACCAGTAATTTTGTCCATGAATTTCCCAGTACATATGTGAAGCTTTTCCTGTATTTTTGTGTGAAAAGTTAAAATAAAATTAGCTGTTGTTATTGATTTTTTTTAATATGAAAATAATCATATGAGTGAAAGCAATAGGTTACCTTAGAAGTACTGAATGATGTCAATGAATAGCTTCACATCAGCAAGTTAAGTTAGAGCCATTGCACTATTCATTTTCTCGAAATAATTTGGTAAAAGTAATTACTAATTGAATGTGAAACTGAGTTGATGGTTTTTTTGTTTGAGACTGGAGGCCAATATATATAGGCATTAAGTCGGCATTAGATTAGGTTAGAGTATGTGCTTTTTTGATAAAGAATCGTTTGATATTAGGGGATATTCGATAATGAAAATCTTACTAGAATTTGTTTTGAAATCTAATATCAGTGGATCCCATAAGTTCTTATAGGCCAGATTCATAAATTGGTTAGAGAGAAAAAAAAAGTTAACAATAGATATGGTAGGTTATAAGATTTTGAAAATTTAAAATCGTGATTTTCTTTGGCAAGTTTAAAAGATTTTTGTGGTGTGATTTTCTATAATAATTATCGTCAAAATTGATTTGGCAGGATAAGAGAATAAGTTTAGATATACTTGTTTATATTAATGGCTAATTTATCCTTAATGACTGATTAATATTTGCTAGCAAATCTTTTATTTTCTAATGGCAGTTTTTGTAATATGCCACATGAATTCTGGTTAAAGTTTTTATAACATTGCTCAAATAATGGTATGGAGATATTTATTTTAGGCCCATACATCAACTATATGGCCCATAAATGAAAAAAAAAATCTGAGACAAAATTATTTTAAAGCAGCTACCAAAATGAAACTCAAGAGGCTTGGTGTCTTTTTGCTTTCCATCTTAGAACTTCATTCCTTCTCAATTCTCAAAGATTTTCACTGAGCTATTTCACCAAATCTGTATTACTGTAAGTAATTTGGCTTTCTATTTTGCTTAAATTTTTTATAATAATTTATATTTGGATTTTGGGTTGAACGACCTCTTACTAACGGGGGGAGGAGGGAGAGATGGGCTTCCCCCACTACACTCGGAAGTTGAGGCAGTCATCTAGACCATGATGTGCATGCTCACACAACAGAAGATTTATGTAGATTTTGTGACAGATTGCTCTGAATTGGTGAAGATGGTATCTACACCGACATAATAGCATGCCTTCTCAACACATCTGGATGAATTTGTGCGTAACAAAAATTTATTTGTTTTATTTTTATTTTTTTTAATTGTTTGTAGTTTGAATTTAAGACGGATGCTTTAGCATGTAGTGCTAGACTATATCCGTATGATACTGTTTATGTAGACCATATACCTGCGGTTTGGATTCCTAAACCGTTTTAATTAATTATATGCAATTAAAAAAAAAAAAACTCCTTAAAATTTTTTTTTTTGGACCTGTCTCTGATCATATAAGATCAAGTAAGTTGGATTCTCAAAAGATATCTACGCAAATTAAATTAAAGATGATTTTCAAAGATGATATGTAAATAACATTAAACTAAAAATTTTACAAAACTATAGTAGATAACGTCAAAAATCTATTTAACAAAATATTCTGAATGATTAATAAAAAAAAAGACAGATCTTTAAGCTATAAAAATGTGAATTGAATAGCTAATAAAAACTTTGGGACAACGAGGCTGAACCAAATCTTTATGCTGGGCCTAAATCAGAAATTTACAAGTAGTCCAGTTCGTTAGGCATAACTCGACCCGACTGACCCGACCCGGAAGAGAGGTTAGCCCACCACGCAACGTCCGACGAACACGAAAAGCGGAAAGCATCAAATCTCTCGATCGGTTTCGAATCACAGATAACAATGTCGGCGGTGCTCGCGGCCGGCGGAGGCTTGACTGCCGGAGATCGGAGCATTATCACGGCGATTAACACCGGCGCTTCGAGTCTCTCGTTCGTCGGCTCAGCCTTCATCGTCCTCTGCTATTGCCTCTTCAAAGAACTCCGAAAGTTCTCTTTCAAGCTCGTCTTCTACCTTGCTCTCTCTGTAAGTTTTCTCGTTCTCGTCTTTTGACTTGTTTGCCTGAAGCTGATTCGTACAAGTTCCAGTAAAATAGATCGTGCTAGATCTACGATTATGTACTGTTTTGCTTCTTCCTTCACCGGGGATTGTTAAATCGATAAGCTTGATGTCAACATTGCTTACGGATAATGTTTCTCAGGATTTTTCGAGCTCTATAGCTGATTTGTTGGTGATGTTTTCAATTTTGCAGGATATGCTTTGCAGTTTCTTCCTAATCGTTGGGTATGCTTCTTATCTACTATCAGTTCTGGTGACTGTTCTTGAGATTTTTTTCATAAGATGATTGTGTTACCTCCTTGATCATGTAGGGATCCTTCAAAAGGGTTCATTTGTTATGCACAAGGCTACACAACACATTTCTTCTGCGTAGCTTCGTTCTTGTGGACAACCACAATTGCTTTCACTCTTCATCGCACTGTGGTCAAGCATAAAACTGATGTGGAGGATTTGGAAGCTATGTTTCATTTGTATGTTTGGGGTATGCGAAATGATACTCTCTTATATCACTGAGTCTGGGGATTTCATGTTTGTATATCCATCCTTGGGTTTAAAGATAAGAATGTGTAAGTATGTTAGAGTCTGATTTGAATTACTCTTTTTTTTTCAGGAACTTCTTTGGTTGTGACTGTCATACGTTCTTTTGGTAATAACCACTCGCATTTGGGGCCGTGGTGCTGGACGCAAACTGGTCTTAAGGGAAAGGCAAGAGAGAATACTTAGTTGAGCATGATATATTTCAATTCCTGAATTATATATCATTGCCTCTCAGAAGGCATTTGAACTTTTTTTGGTGCAACTCTTGGCTAGATGAATGTAGAGTAATTCTTTTCAGTTCTTGATAAATGGAACTGATCTCATCTCTTGACTTTTGCAGGCTGTTCATTTCTTAACTTTTTACGCTCCTCTTTGGGGCGCCATTCTCTACAATGGGTTTACATACTTCCAAGTGATACGGATGCTAAGAAACGCTAGACGTGTATGTAACCATCTATCAGCATTGTCTTCTGAAAGTAGTCACATTTTACACCACTGATACATTTGGCTGTGTACTGATATGGCAATAATAATTTCAGATGGCGGTTGGGATGTCAGACCGAGTCGATCAATTTGATGGTAGAGCAGAGTTAAAGGTCTGTCTTTTTTATATTGCCAATACCCGTTTTTCTGTTTCTTGTTACTGACTTTGTTTTATCATTTAAACCTCACTACTTGTTTCCTGAAACACTGCAGGTGTTGAACCGATGGGGATACTATCCACTCATCCTAATAGGATCATGGGCATTCGGCACTATCAACCGCATTCATGATTTCATCGAGCCAGGCCATAAGATCTTCTGGCTCTCAGTTCTTGACGTCGGAACAGCTGCACTAATGGTAGCATAACCCTGAAAACAGAGCAATTATAAAATTCTTCATAGATCATCTTTGCTTATCCCAAGTTTTTGTTCTAAATGTGGTATTTTCAGGGATTGTTCAATTCAATAGCGTATGGTTTCAACAGCTCAGTGCGCCGAGCAATCCATGAAAGACTGGAACTGTAAGTCACCACGATTCTCTTTTGGTTTGCTATATTTCCAAGAATCAATGAAGCTTGATTTTCCTTAAACCCTTGGTCTGCTAGATTCTTGCCGGAACGGCTATATCGATGGCTTCCGAGCAATTTCAGACCAAAGAACCATCTGATTCTACATCAGCAACAACAACAACAGCGAAGTGAAATGGTCTCTCTCAGGACCGAGGACCAGCAATGACACTAACTTTTCAACAATGTATTTCACAGGGCGATAAAAAGCAGGCATGTTAATGAGTACCATTATGTTTTCTTCATTTTTTGTCTATCTCTTTGACACGGTGAAGGGGTGCACAACAATTCATCATTGTATATAAATCATTCTTTTTGGGAAAACGAACTAGAAAGACATTGTTTTCTTGTAAGAACAAATTGTTATGAGGTCATTTGATTCTGATATGAAGCTATCTAGTTTGCACGAAGATGCTTGAGAGTTTTGTTCCTATGATGGCGAATTTAGAATTTGGGATAATCTACAATGCAGTTTAAATTGCCAACAAGAAAATTAAAGTCCCAAAAATTTTCGTTTGCTCATGAAATTATGACTCAATAAGCATGTAAAATTATGCAAATCCGTTCTAAACGCAATAACAGTAGGTGTATTTCCAATACCTACGAAAACTGCAAACATAAACTATATCAGACTTATTATGTGTTTACCTACACAGTGAGACCTTTAAAACGACGTCGTTTTCTTTAGAGGAAAAGATGATCAACATATTCCAATTAACTATTTGATTACTTTGAAGTTGTTTCCTTTTTGTATACAAATATTTCCCGTTATTTTTTTTTCTTAGCACTAGATAATTCCATTTTGTTGACAAAAAAAAGAAAGAATTTTTTTTTTTCCCATTTTTATGTACTTCCTTTTCCCACCTACATGTACATTAGGTTCATCGGTGGTGATCACTACTATCGTAATGTACATATATAGTTGGGCCGTCTAGGCACATTATCGACTCTTAGATGAAAAGTCGAGAGTTTAGCGGTTGTCAAACCATATAGCGTTTTCGTTATTTTGCCGGCCGATATTTCTTTTCACACCACAGTATATGATGCAGAAAGAGGGGTTCTCACGCCACAATTTCTTCCATTTTGGGGACAAAACGGAAGTGCATGGGGCTGAGTTTGGTGGGCAAAAAGGAGATAATCCTTTGGTGTGACTCGTCAGGTAGATTGTTGATTGGGGCAGCGACAGAGCCAGCCATTCCAACAAGAAAAATATTGAACATCTGCTTGTATTACACATCATTTGATATGTACAAAGAAATTGTTGGGAGGTCTGAAGCTATAGCTTGCACGAAAATGCTTGAGAGTTTTGTTTTTATTTTGGCGAGTTTAGAATTTGGGATACGATTATGCAAATCAATACTAGTAAACACAATAGTCTTTTGGGCCACAAAATAGGAAACCAGGAGATGAGAAGAAAGAGACTGACTCACCACCGTTACTAAACAACCACCATCGGATTCTGTAGAGCACCAACAACAACAGAGAAGCGAAATGGTCTCACTCAAGACCGAGGCCCAGCAACAGCAGGAGCTCTTAACTAGTTCTCTCACAGCCAAAAGGAGACGAGAATTAAAGGAACTAACATGTACTCTGTACACAGAATATAGACTGAAATGATGCAATGTCAAAACATAGTACAAACATTTATGCACTTTCTGTACGAAACCCATTGGAGAGATGACAAAACTTTTCTACTACTATTACATAAACTAACTGGAGTATGCTATTGGAGACGGAGGTGAAATCTGATGCCGTCAGACACCAATTTCCATTAACATAATTACAGCTTGAATTTGTTAACTCAAATAGAATTATAATTATACAAATTATATCTTCTGATTGTGAATCACTCTTCCTGCTCTGTTTTTTACTTGTGGTGATTGTTTCAAGTGAATTTAGTCACTTCCTCGCACCTGTATTCATTCTAAAACTCAATTGTTTCTGAATAATTTACAAAACAAACTGCATGTTAAAAATAGTTATTCAAATATTAACATACAAATTCTGCTAAAGCAATATAAAAGTTTTCTATACACAAACACGTATATGCTTATTATGAAATAAGCAACAATCCTGCGAAAACCATCAGTGAATCGTAAATAGACAACATGAGTCTCCTTAATCTAAGCCTCGAAAAACAACTTCCCCTCTTTTTACAAATGCATTGATTAATGCAGTGAAAGTGACTAAACCGGGGCTGATCATATCGATCGTGAGAGCAAAAATCAGAGCCCCGATGTAGTCACTTTCAATGCATTGATCGACGCAATAACTGGTCAATAACCAAGATCAAGCAAGAGAAAGCTTACGATAGCTTCGGCAGAAACAATTCATTCGAATCTTCAAAGTAGAAGAGATGAGAGAGAGACATGTATAGGTTTATTATAGGGATATAGATTGAGAATGAGAGAAGCGGCGAAGATAGGTTGAACTTTAAAGAAAGGGAACCCTAAAAAGTCTCTGAATGAGTAATGGGCCGAGATTTGTGGCCCCGATTTTACAATTTATAAACCAGATTAATTTGGTTTCGTTTCGATTACGGTTTTTTTTAGTAAATGAACAAAATGTAGTAATGATGGTGTAAATGAACAAAGTGTGGGAACCATCCGATTTCGCCTTCATGTTTTATAGGTTTGATGATGATTCAGATTTGTTGCTCATGTGTAGGACCAGCTAGTTTTGTCTTTGTTGCTTTGATGTATATGACTAAAATTAGGAATTTGGGATATAGACATGATCATATCAATAGTAAGATGATTGGGAACAAAACTAAACCTTAGTCTAATTTTAATCATTGACTAGTTTGCATCGCTTCTAATATGTTTGTTAATAAATTTTCTGATTTGATGATCTTTGTATTCGCTATTGCTTTTGTATATTAAGAGTACGATATCCCTCATTGAAATTCACAATTTATTGGGTTGAAGATTTTAGACATTCAATCAAAGTCATGTGTTATTTAAATTAAATTAATTTTATTGACTTTATAATTATACTAACATCCAGAGTTGTTAATTTATATATAAATTTAAATTATTTTGTTCATATGAAATAACTAGAAGTAATGTTGTCAACTAAATATTATCAAATCAAATGAATTTAATTGACTTCATAATTATATTAACATCCAGAGTTATTAATTTATATATTGATTTAAATTATTTTGTTCATATGAAATAACTTTAAGTAATGTTGTCAACCAAATATTATCAAAGTTATATTTATCAAAAAAAAAATCATATGACAGTAGTGGCTTTTTAGAAAACAAAGCATCTCACGAGAGTGTTAAACATGCAAGAAAAGAGAAGCGGAGCGGCTTCTTATGAAATCACTTTAATTTAAATGAACCATTTCCTGGCGTTTTACAAGTAGAAAATATTTTAGTTTTTTTCTGTTTTTGTTTTATACTTCTCTCTTGATCCCTATTTTCTTTTTATATATTATATTTCCAGTTTGTTTTTGGTTTCAATACAAACTTCTTGTTTAAATTAGTATCTAGAGTTTGAAATTTTACTATTCTATGCAAAATAACATCTAAAACAAAAATGAATTGCTTGTTATTTTATACTAATATATACTATTTGTTATTTGTTTGATTATATATGTTTATTTTTATTTTCTAAAATAATTTAACAAAAACATAAAATTATTTAGTTAAACAAGAAGATGGCGTAAATAAATTGTTTAACATGTAGATATTATCTTTTAAAACAAATAGAATATCTTTTAAAACAAATAGTTTAATATTTTGTTGTTACCAAATACGTTTAGCTTTAAAATATGTTATAGTAAAAAAAGGAAATTGACAAACCATATGTAAAAATCTTTAAAAAAGATTAAAATTTTATAAACTGCTTCAGACCACACAATTTATTGTACTGACTATGCCCATTCATAAAACTTTGTGTACACGGATTTGAATAAGCATATATCACAACCGCAAAATCATTCACAAGTCTTACTAAACTAAAATATCCTTTTAACATACTTGGAGGGTGGCGAATGCATAAACCAAAATTTAAAATAAAAATAAGTCAACAACAAAGTAGAAAATCTAAACACGAACTAAAATTCCAAATAATTACCAAGTAATAAATTGTTTCGTCAAATGTATTAAAAGAAAATCAATTCGATCATAACTGATAATAGCATTTCAATTGATATTATATTTATGCAAATGTTAACATATTCTCTCTGTTGGAATTTGAGAGATTCTTCATCTTCATTCTTTTTAACCAATTGTTTATCTCATTGACTTCACACTCTGAAACAAACATATCTTACTGACACGCTTTATTATGAATAACATTATATAATTTGGCCCAAGTCGGTATGGAACATTTAAAAAGATTTTTTTTGTTAAAAGATATAATTGAAAAAAAGAAAGATTATTGATGTGAAGGAAAACTTTGACATACAAAATGTGGAGAAATATTTGGATCATCAAAGCTACGACCCCATAGGTTGATATTGTAATGTAGGCTGCTATTTTGATGCACAAAAAGATGAAAACTTAATGATACGTTTAGAAATTAGTTGTTAATTCAGTCAAGTAGGTAATATATTTCTTTCTTAGTGATTTCACTTCTGATTTTAGGCTATGCCTATGGAAAAAAATGTGAATAGTGTTGATTGGAAAAAGTAGAAGACCGATAAGAGATGGATCGCAGCAAGTCAATTAAAATTTTAGTTAGTTTATAGTTTTGAGTACTATAGAATCACAAACATAATAAGAATGGGAAAATTGGAAGTAAAAGAGTTTTAGCAACTCTTTTGTCAATATATATCTTTATTTATAAATTTTTAAATTTTCTAAATTATCCATACTACTAGATTAATATTTAATACCTTTTTAAAAAATAAATAAACATGTAAAAGCACAATTTTGAAAAATAAATTTTTTGATTTTACACAGTTTTAAGTAGGTTTTTAGAGATTTTAAAGTCATTCTGAAATATTTAGGATTTGTTTTCTAATCTTCTAAAAATATTAGATTACGTATTCTACTATTTGTACATGTTCTAAAAATATTAGAATATATATTCTACCACTTGTACACGTTCTAGCAATTTTAGGATCGAAAGTCTAGAATATGTGTTCTAAAAGTTTTAGAATACGAATTCTGAAAAATTTAGAATACATATTTTACCATTTGTACATCTTCTGCGAAAATTAGAATATACATTCTACCATTTTTCATGTTCTACGATTTTTAGAATATATTTTCTGAAAATATTAGATTACATATTCTGGAAAACTTAGAATTTCAGAAAATATAGTATATGAATTTAAAAATAAGAAAACTAAAATTTTAAAATTTGAAATATTGTATATATGTTATTTATTTAAATCGGATTAAGTTATGAAAACACTAATTTTATGTAAATAAAACATTCCTAACACTTATTTTTCTTTAGAAAATGAATAAAAACAAAATTCAAGTCGTGTAAAAGAAGTACTTTCAGTTAACAAAATATGTTTTGGCTGTCACATTTCACTCCGAGAAACAAATACAACATGTCTTTAAAAAAAGTTAATAAACTAGATGATTTAAAAAAAATCAAGCATAATAAAGAACTTGATTCCCTTTGCATCCAACTTCTTTTATCTCATCCTTTTAAAAATAAATACATAAATTATTAATAATAATAAATAGCACTGAAATAGTCCAGTAGAGAGGGAAAAAAAAGTCTAACTTCGATGGCTGAATTAACAAAACTATTAAGATCACACCCCATTTGGGAAAATAATAAAGGAATAGGTTTTTTTTTTGTCATCTTATTCTATAAAAAATGTAAAATATACTTATTTTTTAAGGGTAAAGATTCTCTATGAGTTAGAGTGTTTTGATTTTTTTTTCTATGAAATGTTATGAATTTGAGGGTAAATTGGAATTTCACATTTCATAAAGATTAGTACACCAAAAAATAAAATAAAATATAGATGGACAAAAACTTAGAAAAAACTCTTTTATTTCTAATTTTCTAATCGTTATAAATTCGTTGTTAAGCGTAACGACGAATTTATTCGTCGTAAATTCGTCATTACGCTTAACAACGAATTTATAACGATTCGTCGTAAATTCGTTTTTAAACGTAATAACGAATTTACAAACAAGCATAACAACGAATTTACGACGAATCGTTGTTAAACTTAACAACAAATTTACAACGATTTGTCGTAAATTCGTCGTTATGCTTAACAACGAATTTACATCGATTCGTCGTAAATTCATCGTTAAATTTAACAATGAATTTATAACGATTCATCGTAAATTTACAACGAATTAGCGACGGGAGCTAAATCTATATATACGCAGGATATTTTCCCTCTCTGCTCATTCTTCACATCCTCACTCTCTCTCTACGTTTTTGCTCTGCCTTCTCTCTAGATTACACACTTTCTTCCGCTATGCATACATAACGACTTCAACTTTATAGCCGCTAAAACTGCTAGTGCCGAACATTTTAGCGATATTGATTTGAACTCTTAGAACATTTTTGTATTTTTGTGTAATATTTTTATTTTTTTAGTTTTATAAATTTAAACTTTATTTTAATTAATCAATCAATTAATAAAACGTTAATAGACAATTTTTTTAACAATACAAAGATCGTCGTCAACGACAAATTAACGTCGATCATAGAGAATAGTAGTTGTTAATTTGTCGTAAATTTAACGACGAACTAACGTTGATATTTGAACAGGATGTTGCTAGTTCGTTGTTAATTTGACGACGAATTAACAACGTTATTTACATTTACGAAGAATTATGTTCCTCGCATTATTAATAGTGTAACATCTAAGTTACGACGAATTATGTTCCTCGTATTATTAATGACGAATCTTTCATTGCGACGAACTGTTAACGGCGATTTCGTGTTCGTCGTTAATTAGTTGTAAAACGTCATTAACAACGAATTTTAAGATGTTGTTAAGCCTATGTTTTCTTGTAGTGTAACACAACCCCTAACAACCAAATCCCATGCTTTAAAACAAAGAAAAGCCTAGCAGAACCTAACACGTTGGAGAGGGAGAGAACCAGTTCAACCAGAGACGAGGAAATGCAGAGCCGAGAGGGGCTGTAGACACATCACCCCTAGAAGAGCAAGATAAGGTACGAGGTGCAAACCGAGGAGTGAACCACTGTGATCCATAAGCTCCAATCCAATGCGAAAACCATATGTTTGGTAGATTTCTAGATTAGAAATTAATCCATATGTAAGTCACATTGTATGGTGTTGGGCAACTCTGGTTGAACGATGATCTTTAATTAGATTGATTCCTATATGGATCATGAATGTGTGCTAGTGTTTCAAGGCTTATGCCTTAGAGAGGCATTAACTATATTGAAAGGCGTCTATTGCGTGATGATGAAGAGAGAGACAAAAGCTAATGGTATGCAAACTTGGATGAATTTTTCTACGATATTTTTCTAGGCGGCTTTGCGGGGAGTTTAAGACAGTATATACATAGAGAAAATATACAAAAGAGTTTTTGTTGTCATATGAACGAAGTGATTTCAGGGTGTTTTACTTTATTTATTTATTTTTAATGTTATTCTTTTTGATTGAGATTTAAAAAAGGAAACAAACTATTAGATTTGAAACTAATAGAAAAATCCTTTTAATTATGATAACAGGATAAGCATATGATAAAAACTACTTTTAAACATCTCATCTTTTCTAAAAATAAAAAAGACAATATATCTTTCCATAATAGTCACGGAGTAGATTAGAAGATTAAAAATATATATAGACACTAATAGTAGTACTTTATTCTGTACAATAAAAAAAATTATCATGGAAGTTTCTTTTTACGGTTAATATGGAAAACTCCGTTAAAAAATATAATCCAATAGGAAATTGCAGAGAATAAAAAGAGAAGAAGGAAGAAGAAGGAAGCAAAAGGAAGTGGCGTCTTCTTCTATCCAAATCTCAATCTAAATCTCAGTCTTGTATATATATACAGGCATATACATACATAGCCATAGACTCATCATAGCTTACTCGATCCTCTGCTCAATCCAAAGATTCATCGATCTTGGATGGTGACGAAAGGAATGCGAATTGGGAAATACGAGCTTGGAAGAACACTCGGAGAAGGTAACTCTGCAAAAGTCAAATTCGCTAAAGATACTGTTTCCGGCGAATCTTTCGCTGTCAAAATCATCGACAAGACTCGTATCACTCGTCTTAACGTCTCTTTTCAGGTTTACCATTTTTTTTTCTTCTCAATTTGAATCGTTTTCAGTTGGTTAACGACAGTTCTTAGCTCTTACCAATTCTTGATTTTGAGAAATTTTACAGATCAAAAGAGAGATTCGAACACTTAAAGTTTTAAAGCATCCAAACATTGTCAGATTACATGAGGTAATTCATAATTGTTGCATAATTTTATGGATTGTTTTTTAATCAAATCTGATTATGGAGGAAATTACTTATTTTATTTCTTTGTTTATCAGATTTTGGGGTTATAATAAATTGATAAAACAATAAGAATGTTTTGACGATGATTAAGCATTAATTATCTGAACCTTTTATTTGGTTAGCTTGCGTAGAAGTATCTTAAGAAGTTAAACGTCATCTTGATTGAATAATTTTTTTTAATTTCTCCAACTAATTTTAAATTCGTAACCACGTACGCAATTGCCTTTCCACGTTGCTTATTAGCCATACTTTGCGTATAATTAATTTCTTCTACATTTTTCTATAATTTGATAGGTCGACTATAGATTCGATGACCATGGACCAATTCAATTATTACGTAGGTCCCAAAAATTGGCCATTTGGAATAATAATAATAATGATAATGACAATCCATCACAATTGCCATATCTTAAAAATCTAGTCATGTCATGCATATACCTGATAAGAAAGTATAATCATTCTTCTAGATTTACTATTACTTTTCTTGTAAGCAACCAATAGTTTAATTTTGGTTTTTTGGATGTTGAATCAACAGAGACTTGGTCCACACGTTTTTGCTTGAAAATGGAAATGTTCCTTTTAATATAGACCGTTTCTGCACTTCCTAATTTAGTAGTTTCTAATATTCTTTCATTTTCTTAATTTATTGTTAATATGCCAATTTTTTTTTATTGTCCACTTGTAGGTATTGGCTAGTAAAACCAAGATTTACATGGTCTTGGAATGTGTCACTGGAGGAGACTTATTTGACAGAATTGTAAGTTTCTTATTTGCTATAGTGACAGTTTTTTTAGTTAGCGAAGTCTTAAAATATGATCTGATGTCTTAATTAGGTCTCCAAAGGAAAGCTTCCAGAAACAGAAGGAAGAAAAATGTTTCAGCAATTGATTGATGGAATTAGCTATTGTCATAACAAGGGCGTTTTTCACAGAGATCTCAAGGTCTATATATAGTTACAAGTTTACTTGACCTATGAAAGCTTAAAACTTCCTATGTAATAATATTAGCCACATGTTCTGATATTAAGTTTCTCATTTTGCAGCTAGAGAATCTTCTTCTTGATGCAAAGGGGCACATTAAGATAACTGATTTTGGCCTTAGTGCTCTACCTCAACATTTTAGGGTACTTGCCAAATATTCTAAACCTAGCAAAAAAAAAAAATCATATATCCAACATTTTAGTGTTTTGACATGTTAGGAAGATGGGTTGCTACATACAACGTGTGGTAGTCCTAACTACGTCGCGCCTGAGGTTCTAGCCAACAATGGCTATAATGGTGCAGCATCAGATATATGGTCATGTGGAGTTATATTGTATGTTATTCTTACGGGATGTCTTCCTTTTGATGATACAAACCTCGCGGTTCTTTGTCGAAAGGTATACAGCGATTTTTTCTCTCTTTTCAATAGTTTTTATGTTTTAAGAAACAAATTCAAAGCTATCATGTTTTCAGATATTCAAAGGAGACCCTCCAATACCTAGATGGATCTCACCGGGTGCTAAAACCATGATCAAGAGAATGCTCGATCCAAATCCAGTCACGAGGATAACGATCGTAGGTATTAAGACTAGTGATTGGTTCAAACAAGACTACGTTCCTTCAAATTGTAATGATGAAGATGATGTAACCTCAATCCAAGAAGATGTAAGAATATGTTTGTTGCCTTCTCATCATGTTAGTTGGATCAAGTGAATTGTCTTACTTAAAAGTCTTAGTCTTTTTAGGTATTTGAGATGAAGGGATCTGAAGAAGAGAAGAGACCTTATTCTCCAACTGTTATCAACGCGTTTCAGTTGATCGGAATGTCTTCGTTTCTCGATCTGTCAGGTTTCTTCGAGAAAGAGGTAACTAATTAGACGTTTCTTGACCTCGTTAACTCTGTTCAAGATTGTCCTATGTTCACAATATATAAAAATGCTTTACTTTGTGTTCAGAAAGTATCAGAGAGGCAGATAAGATTCACGTCAGATAGGTTAGCCAAAGATTTGTTGGAGAAAATTGAAACAATCATTATAGAGATGGGTTTCTTCGTACAGAAGAAACACACAAAGGTGACATATCTTTCGCTTTCTTCTTGCTATTGAGACGTTGTATACGTAATTTAAGTGGATTCTAAAGCTGTGAACTTATGTTGCTTCAGTTAAAAGCAATCCAAGAAGAAAACATTCAAAAAGGACAAAGCGGTTTATCAGTAACGGCTGAGGTTTTCGCGATAAGCACATCGCTAAATGTGATTGAACTAATTAGAAATTCACATGGTGATTCATTTCTATATAAACAGGTAACATTATTAATTGATCTCTGTGTCTATCTTTCTTCAATCTTGAACCAAAACGCTTATTGTTTTCTTGGGATTGATGCAGTTGTACGAGAGATTATTTAATGAATTGGGCACACCAAAGCAAGTACAAAAGCTTTTAACGTAGCCAATAGCAGAAAAATTGTCGCATATTTCGAATTTGAACCGGGATGCTAGAGACCTATCTAAGGTCCAGGATCATCCATGCATATGTAAATAATATACTAGATTTTTTTCGTTGATATTAAATATATACTAGATTTATGTGTATAGAATTGGTACATTAGCCAAATTGTCTCTGAATCTGTGTATAAGCGATTAATAGAAAATTAAGCATATGCTCTTTGCCATATAGCTGAATCTGATCGGTATCATTTTATTTATTTCAGACATTAATACAAAGAAAAAAATACGACATCAAGTGTTTGAATGTGTTAATGTGAAATTTGTTGTAATTAGGCCTACTTAGTTATTTGAATATGGATTTCAATAGTATATGTCTTATTTCCTTATGACTGGTATATATGCCATCAATGTTTATTGTCTAAATTAAGTCTAAACAATATAAGTTGTAAACTATAAGACAACTTTCAAACCCAAAAAAAAAATTAGACATGATCAATAACATGATGTCTAGTTTACTAATTTACTATAATGCCCTATATATAAACATGTCAACCGGTTAACTTAACTTAACCGGAATGATTGGAAATAACTTAACCGGAATGGTTGGAAATAGAATTAATTGAGTAAGAGATTGTGTAGGTCCAATGACAAGAGTGTGGACGACATTTTCAAATTTTCATCAAACGGCTATTATCTAAAACATGGTGGACCTTCGCTGTCAAATCCTGTTTTTATTTATTTATCTACTTGTTAAATTTATAATATATATATATATATATATTTTCAAATAACCAAATAATTACAAGATTAGCCCCCACACTGTCTCGATTCTCTTTTCCTTTTCCGTTCGAAGAGCTCTGCCGCGTTTTCGTTCTCCGATCTCTTTCCAATTATTTGTTTTCCGTTTCTTCAAAATTAGGGCTTTTGGAATGATTTGGATGCGGTGAAGCTTTGTTTTAGCGGGAAAGATTTCTGGGGTTGAAGAAGGAGGGACAATTCCGGCTTTCTTTTTAATCGCCGGAATCTGAAATTCTCCGGCAGATATGGCGTCAGGACTTCCGATGAGCCCTCATTTAGAGCAGATCCACGGAGAAATTTGTGACCATTTCCGAGCCCTCGCGTATGCTCTCTCCTTACTATTTTTTCTATACACTTTCTCGCTCAAATGTTGCATTATCGAATGTGGTAACAAAACTGTAGAAATTAAGTAGCTTCTGGGAACTATATTCGTTAGGAAATTGAAATTGAGTATTCACCTATTTAATTCTTGAGTTGCTGCTTTATCTCCAAGTTGAACATAAAAATGGAGATTTAGTAAAAAAAAGGAACAAAATTTGAGTTTCTCAATGGGTTTTATGTGTGTTTGCTGAAGATAAGAGATAGATTTAAATGCACAATCCTTGATATTTTCTCTAAACGAACATCTATTTTCAGGAATGGCTTCCAAAGATTGGATAAGATCAAGGATTCAACTAGACAAAGCAAACAACTCGAAGAACTTGCTGAGAAGATGAGAGAATGTAAAAGGTATTCTTTTTCACGAGAACTATGGTTGCAAGTCTTGGGAGTTCCCTTGGGGATATGTTTCACCTTGAGATGGATGAGATGCGTAATCTTGAATACAAAAGAGTTTTTTATGCGATCAAGGATTTTTTAAGCTCTGCCTTTCAAGAATCTATAATTATGTAATGTAATGTGCTTTGCGTTAGGTTGGTTAAGGAGTTTGATCGTGAACTCAAAGATGGGGAAGCTCGGAATACTCCTGAAGTAAACAAGCCATTGAATGATGAGAAACAATCTATGGTGAGCTCACTTCTTATCACATATACTCTGTGTTGACAGAATTTATGGAAGCTGTAATCCTTTTGAGATTCTAGTTAGTGTAATACTCTGAAAGTAATCATTGCGAATAGTAATGTAGCAACTTCTAAGAGTTCCACTTTTGTGCCACTCATTTGTATTTTCTTTTGGGTCAACATCGAAAAAGCATTTTGAGCCATTGGAATGTAAATGTAGATTCTGAGTGAATCTCTCGATCTCTCCATGCCTTAATTTCTTTCTAGCATTTGGTTTCAATGTCTTTTTAAAATCTGCTTGTTGATATTTCCAGTGATTTATGTGCAGATTAAGGAGCTCAATTCTTATGTTGCACTAAGAAAAACGTAAGTTTGTCTATCATTCCACTTCCAATCAAATGCATTGTCTGTACCTATATTTAATTTTCTCATACAGATCCTTTTAGCAAATGTATTTAAGATGTTTTTTTTTTTTTTTTTGGGAGAAGGATATAGATCAGAATGTGTCAAATTGTCAATACATGTCCATTGTTGTGTGACTTCAGGTACTTGAATACACTCGGAAACAAGAAAATTGAACTTTTTGATACGGGAGCTGGAGTCAGCAGTGAATCCACTGCTGAAGAAAACGTCCAAATGGCTTCATGTGAGTCTATATAGGTTGTGTAATTCAGTTGATTTTTTTCTGAAACCAGAATATGAATTAGCTAAACAAATTCAAGATTTGACATATTGGAAACTTAAACTGCTTGCTGCTACATATACTAGTGGCATCATTTGATGTGTTTCTGTCAGTAAATTTCTAGTGGAGGGTAATATAGGACTGTAACTGTTACCTTTATTCCCCTTTCAATGGGTTTACGTTGGCGGTTTGATGTGTTAGTAAATTTCTTGTAGAGGGTAATATGGGACTGGATTCCTGTTATTGTTTGGGCCGAAATGATATTTAGATTGAAGTGTGTTCCGAGAATAATCGTCCTTGAAGAACTATCCAATGGGAAAAATGTGGAACTTTAGGTTATGACTCTTGTTTTATCGTTTATATATACGTAGCAATGTCAAATCAAGAGCTTGTCGATGCTGGAATGAAAAGGATGGACGAGACTGACCAGGCTATTGAACGCTCTAAACAGGTAAGTTACAGAAAGAAATGTATTCCACTCAGTCTTTGATGCTATATCTCTAGTAACATCCGGTGTTTTGTTTCAGGTTGTGCATCAGACGATTGAAGTTGGCACTCAAACCGCATCTACTTTAAAGGGGCAGGTAACGTGAAGCATTCCCAATCTCTTCCCAATAATATTATGACGTGTACAGTCCCAAGTACATTGACGTGGATATTTTGCAGACGGATCAAATGGGCCGTGTTGTGAATGACCTAGACACAATTCAGTTCTCTATCAAGAAAGCTTCACAGCTGGTGAAAGAGATAGGAAGACAGGTAGCTACCGATAAATGCATAATGATGTTCCTGTTTCTGATTGTCTGTGGTGTTATAGCCGTAATCATTGTGAAGGTAATGATAACCATTGCTCTCTCCCATCTTCTTCATTACCGCTCAAGTAAAGATATGATTCCTTAAGCAAAATTTAACTCT